>JAVDBV010000382.1:0-16940 GCA_032619315.1 Piper longum
GACAGACATGATTTTGGAAGAATGATTTACAAGTCAGAATCGATTCCCACCGGATTCAGTTGCCGCCGAAGAAGTGACAGACATGATTTTGGAAGAATGATTTACAAGTCAGAATCGATTCCCACCGGATTCAGTTGCCGCCGTCGCCGAAAAAGTTGACGCCGAAGTTTCTTGTTTCACGCCTAAGCGGGTCTGTCGTGCCTAATTAGTTGACCAAGTCCGCTTGTCCGCCAAATCCATGACCACATCCATCTGCCCACTAATTGATCAGACCCGCGAACAAGCCCAGACGAAGACGAAGACCGCGTCCGAGACCCATCTGCTACCCCGATTGGAGTTGGTGCACCATACACCACTCGCAGACAGGCGGACGCAGAGATAAAAGGGAGCTTGTGCATGCCACCCAGCCCGGTCCAGCATTCATTGATTTGAACCAACCCGAAGCGGTCCGGTTCAGTCTATTACGGATTCAAAAATAATTTGAAGGTCTTCTACACCTCGAATCGAGGCGAAATTTACTACCCCACCGTTTTTTATGCTCCAGACACAATGGTAGGGTTATTTTGAGGATTTGAAGATTAGAAAAGGACGAACCATGACATTGGAGTCAAAGATTTCATACAAATTGATTTAAATATGGCAAAAATTCGCTGTTTTGTATAACTTGTAAAATCAAAGGAGAAATAGTTGATTGTGAGTATTAATCTCACCGTGGACTAACTTAGGGATTTAAGTTGAACCCTAAGAAACCACGTAAAAAATTTCCCGTGTCATTTTGGTGCTTGTGATAGCATTTACATTATTTTATTTTATCGTACTATCTCTTTGCACGGTAAGGGCGCCTCGGTCCCACCGAACCCTTCAAACTCAGATCGGATCAAATCACACAAAAATTGCAGTTACCCCGAGGTCAGACAATCCCGCGCCCGAACAATTTTATTTTCTAATTTTTTGAAATTTTATTATATTATATTTTATATATTTTCAGAATTTAGTTATTATTATCAAATTATATATCCTTTTTATTTTTCTTCTTTTTAAAAAAAAAACATTTGTGAACAAACCGAAATAAGGTTCGTACCACGCATTTAGGGGGAGGGAAAGGATGAGCCACTCTTTTCCGTGTCAACTCCGTTTGAATCCCACCTCACGCCATGCACCTCATGCGTCCATCTCCCATTGGCTCGTCGGCATCCCTTAGCTTCCCCTCATGGCCGCGCTTCGCTCATCTTATATAGAAACAAATGGTTGCACCCCCTCCTCCCCAAAATCGATCAATCTCTCTCAAACAAAACAAATCCCTTCTTTTCCTCTATCCAATCCAATCAAAGTTCGCGCCTTTTCTCCCAATCATTCTCTCTATTTTTTCTTTCAATTTGGGATTCGTTTTGTGTCTGAATTTTGCGCTAAATTGACTCTACTCTTAATTTGCAGATGCAGATTTTCGTGAAAACGCTCACGGGGAAGACGATCACCCTCGAGGTGGAGTCGTCGGACACCATCGACAACGTCAAGGCCAAGATCCAGGACAAGGAGGGCATCCCACCGGACCAGCAGCGCCTCATCTTCGCCGGCAAGCAGCTCGAGGACGGGCGTACCCTTGCCGACTACAATATCCAAAAGGAGTCCACCCTGCACCTCGTCCTTCGTCTCCGTGGCGGCGGGGCAGCTGAACTTAGTTTGCTTCTCCTCGCATGCGATGCCGCCAATGTTTAATGGGTTTCGTCGTGTTTTCCTTTCTAGTGTAGTTTGCATCTATACGAGTACGTGTTGGGTTTACAAGTACATTCAATGTGATGATGTACGTGGCCAGTTTTATCAACTTTTGTCTATGAATGAATCTTAGTGTGGGAAATAAATTTCTGCAGTTCCTGTTTTATTTGTTCCCACTTTCTACTTTACCAATTAAACCATGTTGGTTTGGGAATGGGAATATAGCTTGCGTTCAATCCATTAAGCATCGCATTTGGTTATCATTCGGTAGAGGCTTGCAAAGATATTGATTTGGTAAAATTGGATGCTGTTAACTCTGTTTGACTTAACATGATTCTTTGGTTGATCGTTAGGTTAATGAAGGAATGAATGAATGATAATACAAGGATAAGCCCCAATGGTTAGGATTATGTCAGTGGAATAATTTGGGGGCATTGCGGCCAACTTATTGTTTTATTATAGGAGTTGGATTTCTCTGCCGGCTTAAGGCTCATGTATGTGTGTGTGTGTGTGTGTTAATGAAAATTATATTGCACTGGTTGGTTAACCATCCATAGACTGGATACGAACTTCTTGTTTTCGGAGCATATGGCTATGTTTAGCGTTGAGGGGCGTAATATGCTTCATGAAGCAAGATATTTTTTTTCCTGAGAAAATCACAAGTGAAGGTTGTTACGTCGTGACAAAATATCATGCGGCATGAACGCAACTCGATCCTTTCTCCTCCTCAGAACTCGTCGACTTGGAAAAAAATAGCTTAAAATCAATTGAAAGATGAGACTCACCATGGATCTCATCTCAGATTACTTTGCAGAGATGCTTTCTTTCCGAAGATAATGACAAAAATCCCGACAGACCTTTCGGCAAGATTTGGCCAGTTTCCCGATTGTTTCTTTCAATAAAGGTGGAACGATCGGTACCAGTACTCAAACGGGGATCCCGAGGCACAATTTGTCTTGGAATGCTCTAAACAAGATATGTTTGTTTACACCGCATTTAAAATTTCTAATATCAACTGTTGCACAGATATTTTCCAACACTTGACCAAGGCTAATTTGCCTCCGAGAAAATCTTTGCATGTCGTCTTCACGGACCTGTTCAGCTGCACGGATTTCGTTGCAAAAAGTGAGATATTTAGCATGGAATATGCTTTTTTCTCCCCGCAGCGGGGAATACGTAAGAATTAGTAATTTTTTAGATACGCTAACGATTGCATGGAACCAAACATTTATTACTGCATCGAATCAAATACACTTACGTGGATGTCGAATCAAAGCTATACATAATGAATGTTAAATGCTATATTTAATTATTAAATATATATATTGTTTAGTAGTAGTACATTAAAGCTCTGTACATGAATATTAGTATTTAGAAACATAATCAAATTTATACATGAATGGATGAGAAAAAATCCTTATATTACCTCCCTCCACTTGTACACGGGAAAATTTGTTGACAGAAAAAAATGTTTACAAGGATATCATCTATATTAATAAAAAAGAAACTAATTTATTATATTTAATTTAATCAAAACTTTAGAATAGGAAGAGCTAAATCTGAAATATACACCTGACAAATCGTATCTTTCTTCTTCCCAAGTGTCCACAAGGTGATCAGATATTTCACGGAATGCCCAGTGTGATCTGTCCTGTACTTAAATGCCCACCGCCCTTCCTTAACTCTTATCTATCAACCCCTTTGCAAGCCACAGAGCAGCATCATCAACACAAAGCCAAAGCTATAGTTATAGCCATGGCAGCCATCTCCTCCACCTTCACCTCCCCACTCTCCACCACCTCCAAAACCAGTTCCTTCCATGGCCTCCCCTTCTCCTCCCGCCCCCAAGTCCCAGCCCGCTCCACCCCCAACCACGCCCAACCCACCATCTCCATGTCCTACGACCTCCAATCCTTCAACTTCCAACCCATCAAGGAATCCATCGTCTCCCGCGAGATGACCCGCCGCTACATGATGGACATGATCACCTACGCCGACACCGACGTTGTCGTCGTCGGCGCCGGCTCCGCCGGCCTCTCCTGCGCCTACGAGCTCAGCAAGAACCCCAACGTCAGCGTCGCCATCGTCGAGCAGTCGGTGAGCCCCGGCGGCGGCGCGTGGCTCGGCGGCCAGCTCTTCTCGGCCATGGTGGTGAGGAAACCCGCCCACCTCTTCCTCGACGAGCTCGGCGTCGACTACGACGAGCAGGACGACTACGTGGTCATCAAGCACGCCGCCCTCTTCACCTCCACCATCATGAGCAAGCTCCTCGCCCGACCCAACGTCAAGCTCTTCAACGCCGTCGCCGCCGAGGACCTCATCGTCAAGGGCGGCCGCGTCGCCGGCGTCGTCACAAACTGGGCGCTCGTTTCCATGAACCACGACACGCAGTCGTGCATGGACCCGAACGTGATGGAGGCCAAGGTGGTGGTCAGCTCCTGCGGCCATGACGGCCCCTTCGGCGCCACCGGCGTCAAGCGACTCAAGAGCATCGGCATGATCGACGCCGTCCCCGGCATGAAGGCCTTGGACATGAACGCCGCCGAGGACGCCATTGTCAAGCTCACCCGTGAGATTGTCCCCGGCATGATCGTCACCGGCATGGAAGTTGCAGAGATCGATGGCTCCCCAAGAATGGTACGTACATCATATCGCTTTCGTATAAATACTTTGTTATTCCGATGCGTGTGTACCTTGTACTACAACTTTGTTTTTTAATGATTTGGGTCTTGAAGAAATGATGTGATTTGCTCAAAAGTTTGGATTTTTTGTTTGTTTTTTATTGGGATTGGTCATTGAATAGGGGCCGACGTTCGGAGCGATGATGATATCTGGGCAAAAAGCAGCTCACTTGGCGTTGAAGGCGCTGGGGCAGCCCAATGCTTTAGATGGGAGCTACAAGCTTGGGAGCATCCACCCGGAGCTTGTGCTTGCTGCTGCCGAAGGAGTTGAGATCGTTGATGCTTGAACAAGCCTAGCTGCTTTTCTTTTTATTCGAAGAAAATACTCGCTCTGTGAGATTTGGATATTAAAATGGGAGGATTGTCTTTGGAATATGTAGGGACGACGAGAATGTCTTCTATGGATCTTTTTTCTATGTGCTTCTTGTAAAGAGGGAATGAACGTTGATAAGGTAGTGTGGTCATCCTCAATTTGAATCTAGTGGTTTACGTAGGTGTTTTGAATCCTCTGATCAACAAGGTTTGTGTTGCAGCGAGAGCTAAATAAAGATTACTAGAAAAACATATTCAAGAGAGTAATACCTCATTCGATCGACAACAAAAGATGACATCTTAATATCGCGTCTTTGAAGTGATTTAGAAATGAGAATTTAGGAAATGCGTTCAAAATTGGACTGGTCCTGCAGTAATCAAGAAGATGCGTTCATGACGTTCCGTGGAGCATTACCAAATCAATCTCGAGTTGCAGGCTTATTATCCCAGCGGAATGGTCGAACCAAAAAAAAAATTTCTTAGTAAAAGATGTTACAACAACATGAACGACTGTCATGAAAAACCAATTACTAGCATCATCAACTTTTGAATTTAGGGCGATTAAATATAATGGTATTGTTTAGTATCTAGAAACTCAATCAGTGGCGCAGCTATGAAGACAGCAGCCCAAGCGAGAAAAAACAGCAAGCACCCGATGATACTCTTGTGCTTTGCCTAAAACAAACAATAAACAAGTTGACGGTGATCATATATGAAAACTGAAAACAAGCTTAGAAGAAAAGATCACTGATTTCTCGCCTAAAACAGTCAAAATGGAAAACCATGAGTCAACATAAAGTGGGATCAACAAATACTTCGTTCACCAATAAGACTTGGTGACCTTTCTCCACAAGTAGAACGTGTAATGTCGGTTGTCAGCAAGAAGGTAAGGATGGGCTAAGCTGTTCATATAAGACGAAGTAAAACAACCACCAAAAGAAATAATACGACAAGGAATATAAATTTTGAAATGTTAACCTGATAATACAAAAGTCTATGGAGCTACCTGAAGTATTCTATAGAAATAAGTCCAGCAAAAAGAGCAAAAAACTACGGGGAGAAGCTAACGAGCTTGCATGTATAAACGGACTTGAATAGCGACATTGCTTGCTTTAAACTAAAATGAACATGATAAATGGCAGCCGCAGAAACAAAGCCCAAGTAAAAAAATTGAGCAAAATGTGATGATCGTATGGGCCTCTTTGGCACCTGCAGAATACCACAATCTAAGTTCAACAAACTTCTTAATGAGCCTTCACGGTGATAGATAAAAGAATTAATTCGACCAAATTGATTAGAGAAGAATTAATTTCACTAAAGGACATGCTTATTTAGCTCTATTAATTAGTGGTTAACATACATTACAGCTAGTACGCAGAGAAGACATTCCCCAACTAAAGGTTAAATATATTAGAAAGGATCTCAGACAGTACCAAGGCCCACACTTCCATTCAAGATAACAAAAATTCCAAATGCCCCTGTGAGTTTCTTTGACTTCAGCAATCATAACTGCATTACAAGGACAACATATAATTATAAAAAGTATGTCACATGATCATATATACCTTATGAGAATGAAATAACAGCATAATTAGAAAAGCAGCTTAGCTGGTGGTGTCCGGCATAAATAGTTTATATATCAGCATAAAGAGGGATTAAAATATAAACAAATTTAGAAAATAAGCAAAAAGTTCTCAAACATGGAGCAAAACCTACTGGAAGTACTTTGGGGAAATGACGTGTCTCCTCTATGAAAAGAAGCATACAATTTTCTCTTTTTCAAAACCAAATCCGACAATCTATTATTATTATTTACTGGGGCTTCTTTCTGTCAACTCGTGATCAAAGGCTCATCTAGACCCTTTTGATCTTTTTTAGTTGTGTTGGTAGCAAAATCAATAGCTCCAGTGACAGTAATAAACAACATCCAAATGACATTTGTTTGTCTAATAAACTCCCAAGCTGTCCATAAAACACAGAAAAGAGCATAATTCAATGTCTACATGTCAGCCCACGCAAATATACGCAATATAGAACAACAATGCTTATAATTGCTATCTTTATCATTATCATCAACACCTTAACAAATGCCGTACCACTAGGGGAACACTTAGATCAATAATAGACGTCAAAATAAAGATTATTACTTCATAGATATAATGACAGGACCAAAATAAACAAACTTTGCAGGAAAGAAAGATGACGTGCAGCTATGATGTTATATAATAACGTTTAACATCTTTCAAGTAGACAAATACAAAAGGGAATCCATATTCAACTACAAAAATAAAAAATAATTGAAACATTGCAGGAGAGTCACTTATTGAATTTACTATTGCACTTATCCAATAATGTCGCTTTAAGCAAGAAAGATACATTGCTAGAACTGCAGTTACGGATGCCAGATCTGTATAGTATAGAAATGTGAAGAACCAATGAATGGGATAGAGACTTAGCAGCAGAGTAAAAGCCACTCTTCTTTGTACAGTGAGGGCAGGCCTTAGTTGACAAAGTATTTCAAATATCAAAACACTGCAAATGGCTGTCAGAACACCATTGGTTGATTGAAGAGTGGTGGTAGAACAAATATCAGAAAAAGACTCAAGTCTTATGGGAAGCCACATAGCAGAAAATGTACAAGCAAGATGGATAAGTGAAAGGTAGTACCTGGTGAAGTTTACCAATGGAAAAAAAAATACTACTGCATGTGAAAGAATAAACTCACACTTTCCATAAAAGCCAAATAAAAAATCTAATGATGCAAAAAACATTAGTCGAAATTGCTGCAACATGTTGTAAACTAAAATACCAGTAGTATATAATCACAGTCATCTTAGTTTTAACTTTGAACCAAAAGTGGACGCTAAGGCAAGTCAAGTTGCTAGTAACACTTATAGTACTTGCTTGCTTATAAATATTGTGAACACGGCAGTTATTATGCACTAATGAAAAGAGCAAGGAAAAGCTTGCTAGATATCGACACAGCAAAGAATTCGACTTTATTATTACGGGTGTACTTATGTTGAGGCATTTTATCACTAATTCTCTAGATCACATTTCAATGACCAAAAAGGATAAAGTTTATATGATCAAATACATTAGTGAGGTGTTGTACTTAAAGTTTAGAATTTTACAGGTATACCGAATCATAGATTCTAACAAAGATAATATTGTCACCAGAAACATCAATAGGCTTTAATGATAAGTATGAATTGAACAGAAATGACAGATAGTCGCTAAAAAAAGGAAAGGCAACTCACAGTCCAGGAGGAGCGGTGATCATGGGGCCCAGCAGCTTCTGAAGCTACCCTTACAGTAATGCGGCGCCTGGGTAATATGGAATATCACTTCCTAAAAATCACACCACTAAGTCGTCATCGCACAACAACTTGAGGAGAAAGAACAGCAAAAAAAAAAAACAAACAAAGAAACAAAAGATGAAAACTTGGAGAAGGAAAGGAGCTAGTAGTGCCATGTAAAGATCAGGAAAGATGTGGTCAACCATAAAGGAGATGTGAATAACCCAGAAGACGAAGGGGCCCCACACCGCCCTCATTGTCGCCGAGATTGTCGAGTTCAAACTTTCACCATGTCTCGATAAAAGCTCGATCGCTTGTTGTGGAGGAGGATCCGCACCAATTCGATGGTCGGCGGTGCAGAGGTCGACGACGGCCGTTGGACGGCGGCGGCGGCGGCAATTGGGAGTAGTAGAAAGAGCGTGTGGTAGAAGAAAGGCTCAGTTGGGCCGATTAGTGCAGGCCCACCAGAGAGTAGGCCTAGTGAATTGTTGGGCCCATCACCAACTTGTTGGGTTAACTGATAATATGATTTTGAAAGCCATCCTTTAACATAAAAAATGGCAATCATCATTATATGATTATTAGTTACATGGTCCGGATTGCTTTGAAATAGTAGGTCAACGATGATAGTTGATACCAATTTTCTCCTTGATGAAATATCGAACTGTTATAATCAACCATTTGGTTCGATTCTGAACAATTATTGTTACCTTAGGAGATCCTCCCAGGTTGAATTTCGGAACCATACCTCTTATTGCCTCGTGAAGTAGACCAGCACATTACGTTTGGTGTACTGTCTTCTTCTCATTTCTCATAACCATTAAGCAAATGTCAACTAGCCTATATAAACTAAGATCGAGCTAATCTAATTACACACTTATTATAAAAACTAAGACTTACATGTGTCTCCAAGAAATGGCGCCACGATCCTCTCTTCTCATGCGCTTGATTTCCCTCACCAAAGATGTAGTGGCCCTGGGATGTGTCACTTCACAAGCAACAACCCAATCAACGTGCACCCAACTACTCCTCTTCCTTGCTGTTGTCTCAAATCAGAAAATGCTCACGTCACCCAACGCCATTTGATGAGTTCACCAACAAAACTTTGCTAATTTTAAGAGTAAATCATCATTTCTAAGCAAAACCCAGTGCTCTTTCTAATTTTTTTATACCGGTTGAAGAATGAACAAAATGGTGGAAACATTATACATATGATGATACCAGGGGCCGCCGGTGTGTGTTTCCTTTATGGGCGACTTGTGAGCACAGATTCTGCAAATCACGATTGAACAGTCCTGTTATGGTTCCTTGTGACCATTGTCTCTATCGTTGACAACAGGTTTGTGCCTCGTTTCTCGAGCAGACAAATCCAACCACCAACCGAGACATGTGCGTAGAGTAGCAATGGTGTAGTTTTTGTTTCACGTAAGGGCAAGAAACAATGGTGTAATTTTTACCAAATAAGTGTTCATGCCCCAAAGTTTTTGACTTACAGACCTCTACTGTAGACAAGCTGTCTCCTCTGTCACCACTTTTTTTTTCGTCGGCAGATCTTTGCTCCCGAACCAGAAATAATTTAGCAGAGAGAGAGAGAGACGAACACGAAGAGAAAGAGAAGGGGAGGGAGAGAGACAGAACAATGATCCATCTTCATCCAACTTGATCCTTTTTCTTTCGTACCACATATCAAAGTGTCATATCCTGTCAGGTTTGTAGTTGTTCTTGTCAAAAATCAAGAACCTTAGGTTCATAAAAGATTATTGGAATGGAAATGAGAGGGAAGTGTTTTCGTACTTGATTGGGAGAGAAGTAGTTGTTTTAAGGTTGATTTCCTCTTCTAACTCTAGTGTATATCCTTGTGCTCGAACTGATAAATGGTGTCTCTTTACATGGTTGTTGTCGATCCACCTTACAGAAGGCACGTTGTATTGCACACTTGAAAGAAGAGAAACCTGGTTCATTTTCTTTGTTGCTGCCTGAGAGAAAGATCTGGGGAGAACGCATGGCTACTAAATTGAAGGGCTTCTTCAAAGGATTCAAATACATTTCACAAATCCTTGGTAACGTTCTCTAATTTATTTTCATGTATTATTGCTTTAACAAAGTTGATTTCTGAGTTTTGTTTGCATTGGCAGTATACAAGGAGCATGAAATAGAGATTGGGTACCCAACTGATGTAAAACATTTAGCTCATATAGGTTGGGATGGATCATCTGTAAATGCGCCAAGCTGGGTAGGATCTTCAACCTCACATACATTTCCATAGATACAACTGATGCATGTTCCCCAAAACTGAAAGTATTCTGTGCTCATTTGGTTTGTGAAGATGCATGAGTACAAGACATCATCTGATTTCTCCTCATCATCTCTAAGCAACTTGGTGCATTCTGGCGATTCTAGCTCTGTGGCAGTGGCTTCTTGGTCTTCGCAAGGTACCACTCAATGCAATTTTTTTTTTTTCAAACTCAAAGCAATATTTGGCTCTGAATGAGTGGAAACGTTTTCAAGCTACTTAATGCGAACATATAATCTGGGCAGCTTTGAAAATTTTCATTTATCCCATCTCTTTTTCTGTATATTGTGGAAAGACCAACATTTGCAGTAATTTTGGCTGCTATGATTTGTGCAGATTTTAGCCACTCTGGCGGACTGGAACCACTTACAGAAATGTTTGAGGGGCCAAGAGATCTGCCGAAGGTGCCCAAAAAGTCTAAGAGGAAGAAGAGCAAGTATTCCTCCTCCAAATCCAAATCTTCCTTTAGCCTTGATGGTGCAGAAGCATGGGAAGTGAGGTCATGACTCCTCATGATCAAGGAGGGTTTTTGCTGCTAAAGGAGAAAATTTCCAACTTTAAGAAATTGAAGCACATTCTACTCTCTTTTTTTCACTTTGTAAATTGTGAATATATTTGTAATTTACTATACAGCTTGCACCAAATGCCCATATACTCGTTTAAGTTTGAGAGATTAAGACCAACATTTCGTTTCATAGCTTAATCTTTCCCTTACTCTCCTAATCACTTTTACCGTCCTCTTTAATCATTACTAAGGTCTAATAACGTGCTTTTAACCAAAGTCGGAGCACAAGATGAACCAATTCGGCTCAACTCAAACCCCATCACTCGGTACTACACTATCTGTGATCGTTTATAGCTCAATTGAGGTTGATTGTGTCTCCACATGAAATCAATTTTAGTATGTATAAGCCCAACTCAAAGCTTGGCATCTTATATTAAACATTATATTGTACGCATTTACGATTTTTTTTTTCAACCAGACACTTTTACGGTTACTACAATAGTGCCCATAAACTTAAAATTTAAATAGTTTCTTATTGTCTAATATTATTTTCTAATGTATGAATAATGTTCATTTATTTTACATATATTGAAGGATTATTATTTAAAATAGCAGGATTGACTAAATTATAAATATGTATAACTTTTATTATAAATCTTAGGTGTGTAGCAAGAAAATGAAGGATTTCAACACAAGATTTATGTTATATTTTTAATATGAAATTTTTGTATAAATAAGAATATATTATTAATTTATGCTGTCTAGAAATTTTAACTAATGAAAAAAAATGAGAGATGTCTTTGGCTTATCATAAAAAATTCAAAAATATGCAAATTAGATCTATTTAAAACAAATTATTTAAACTTTTATTTTAGTAAAATACATCTCTTTTTATTTGTTGTTGAGTTTGAATTTTTTTAATTTTATGGTTCATATTAGTTTATCTCATGTTTGCATTTGTGTCGTGCTCATCCTCGTCAGCAAAATATTTTGTAGACACGGACACGGTGATGACCATATAGATGCAGATGGAGATGGACAAAAGATTGTCCGCAGCCGTGGACACCCCTATATGCTAGAGATGTGAAGGCCATGACATGATGAAACACAACTACATGAAACATACTTAACATATCCCAACTTATGTAAAAAGAGGTCAGATATAAGGATTATCTTCTAAATCCATCATCTAAGTACAACCACCAAAGTTTTAAATACAAGAAGCAACTTACAAAAGTACTCCATAAATGGATACAAGCTTGCAATATTTTTTATTCACCATGAAAAACAATTTGACAAAGTTACAATTTTGACAAAAAGAAAATTTTGCATTCAATACATGAAATAATGCTGGTGAACCAAAAAAATTACACAACACACATTGACAATACAACAGATGACGCTTTGCTTGTATGAAGTTTATCAAATCTGTTCCATAAACGTGCGCCAACAAAAAGAATGCTCAACCGGACGCAATAAGAGGATGTGTATCCCACCCTTCACACACTCGATAAGCCTTGAAAAATATCAACCTTGCTCTAACAGTCAGTGCTTCTTTGCCTATTTTCATTGGAACAAAAAAACAAAGATGCAGCAAATATGCATAAGATGGGGCTAGAGTTGCTAGAGCTTCTATAATTGGTAGCACATCTAAGTGCTAAGTAACAAAACCAACTCAGACAAAAATTAGAAGCACCTTCAACTTAATAATGCTTAACCAAGCAGTATACCTTTCTCAGATACTTCTTATGGAGCTTCATTGCGCCAGTGCAAGCTTTCTTTGCATCCAGGCTTCCGCTTGTGTCATTTAGAATCTGTTTCAAACACGAGCGTGCAACACTAAAAACATAGCAATCATTCAGGTACAGAAATTTATGAAATAAGAACATAGGCCTTAAGGTGGTTATCGCTTTTGAAACAGATAGAGTTACGCAATTTGAAAAGCAGAAGTGGCCAAGCATACCATAAACAAGTTAGCTTCTAAAAAATTAGTTTTTCATTACGACCCCAAAATCCTAATCACTAAACTTTACAGAATGTTGCCACTAATTTAAGATGCAGTGAGGCACTTATTACTCCATTGAATTGCAATGGAAGCTACAATAATAGAATACTGTCCCTGACTCCTTAACTCTACATATGATATTTTGTATACTACGTACCTTGACAACATCGTCCAATCCTTGAGCTTCAGTCATTAGCTTTGAGCTCATGAGCTTCAGAACATTAGCTACAAGAAAAACTGAAATAGGAAAGCTTCCTTCCTGACTCTTTCCATTTCTTATATTTTGCCTCTCAAACTTTCCGAATTGGCGCGAGGAAATTTTTTTGCCTCTGGATCCTTCCTTCTTCTCTGCAACTGAGTCTTGTTGTTCATATGTGGAAAAAAGATCTGGGTCATATTCTAAAGCCCACATCATCTGTGCCAAAGTTTGGATAACATAGTCACATAAATGCTACAAGCAAATCAACAAAATTACCTGTAGGAAGACAACTAACATTGCTTTGCATGTAACTATAAAAGGAAAACCAATGCAAGCTCACCTCCCAAAGGTATAAAGAGTCCCCAAATGAAAATTCTCGCCGAAATAAAACCATAAGCATGCGAAAAGCGAAAAGGTAGTCTCCTCCACCTAGTGTTTCTGCCCAGATGCATCATGCAAGCAAAAAGAACAAGACTCCCCGTTCTGAGTGCACATAGTTAGAACTTGGGCATAATAAAACAATATCAAAATATTTCTGATAAAAACTTGATCATCATCATAAATAAATGTTAAATAATGAAACCAGCCAACAAAATGTTTACAAATGACACTTTACAGAATACCTAAATGCTGATGAAGTTTTGGATCAAGAATTTGGGTCACTATTGCCAAACTACTAAGCTGTCTCTCCACACCAACTGAGCTCTCCGTGCATCTAAAGTTTCCTCGCTTTAAGATTTCAAAAAAATGTATACAGTAAGTTTTCATAAATACAAAATTCATAATAATAAGAAGATCCAAGCATAGAAAGGCCATAGTATTAACAGAAAACCTTGTTCCTAAACTACTTATACCAATCTGCGCATTAGCCGTTCAAAACACCAGAATGCATCTGCTTCATCTTCGAGGAGAATAATCATTGGAGAGCAAAGATCACTCATTCCTGTTAAGTCATCATCAAGCTTGATTTAGCAATAAAATATTGAAATATTAGTTTTATCAATGGCTAGGATACCAAGACAAAAGCCTAAAAAGTTATTTTTGCATGCTTGCATGTATCAAAATCATCTACAGCTACATGATTAGTAACTTAAGCATAGAGAAAACATCAGTAGGAATATTAACCAATAAGTGCAGCTCTGCTAATTTGCCATTTGTAATCACATGAATCCTAATTTACAGTCTATGTCCCCAACACCCTTTGGGTATTTGGTGGAAGAATTGAAGTGAATTGCAGCTATGCTAAAATTTTGTAGAGGGAAGAAGAAGCAAAAAGAAATAAATGTAGTTCTTCTTGATAAGAAAAGAGCAAGATATTGAGCAACCTTAGAAAAGATAAATAACAAAACTTTCAAACCCACCTTGACAATAGCCAACATCTTTATCGATCCAGGCATATACTGCAAGTATATCCCAAAGCTTGGACAAATTTTCCTGCTTCTCATAGAACACTAGTGTCCTATCAGTCCGAACCACATCAAGACCTACCATGAATAATCAATAGTCAACATCAATCAGCATACATAAAACATATATTAAGATAATTTTTTAACTAAACAAAGTAACCATCTGACCATCCTATAAACCTAATAAATTAAAATTGCAAACTTACCTATTTGGTGCAAAACAAGCTTCCACTGAATAACTTTCTTATCCAAGCAAACACGACGCACAGGCTCTCTTGCGCTTAAGTCCACTGTTCCATTTTCTCGTGGTTCATCACTCATGCGAACCTGCATAGCTAAGTCGTTCCCTTCTGTTGGCGGGTGTACTTTGTATGGATTTGCTTCCAAAAGAACCAGAGGATCCTGAATGGGTTCACCATCCTCAGTAATGATAGGAGCTGTAATAATCCTTCCGCTACCAACAATAGGATCCATTTCCTTGCACTCATCTTTCCATCTTGCATATTGTAACCTGTTTTAAGTGACAAATCATTACCACCTCCTAAGATGTTTTATGGAAGTATTCAGACAGTTATAACAAATTATATATTATTACAGATTAAACCATCCACTGGACCTACAGAAGGACAGCAGACAAAAATCCACTAAAAGGTATTCCTTTGAATACGAAAAAAAAAAGTTGTATTCCTTGATGTACGAAGAGCAAATCAAGAATAGGTCTACTGCTATTCCGTAATTTTGAGAAATTTTATGTAATTTCCATTGTTCTGATCAATGTTAAGAAGTTGATAAGCAGCAATTTTTAATCAGTCGTTCATAAATATGGTATTAAAGCTCATTATGTACTGCAATAATTTATTTATCATGTACTCTTAGAGATCTCCTAAAATTCTTAAGTGGAATCCTAAATCCTTTGTCAATTACGAGATTTCTTGTGGCCAATCTCCCCCACTAATTTATCTTCAGGTCTCCTCCATTGATCCTTTTCAAAGGATCGACAACTGTATTACTTAAACCTTACTCATAACCAAAAAGGAGAGAACATGCAGACATAAAAACAACGTCAAGGGAATGTGTTAAATTGCCTACCTTCTTTTATGACGTAATTGTTCCCTCTCATTAAAGGTACTGTGAGGATCATAACAACCGAGTAAAAATTCCCAAACTTCTCCTCGAATTGATGGATGAATACCCTGATTTCATCAAAATTTAACTGGAAGTTAATCCTCACCTTGCTCATTGAACGGAATAGATTTTGACTTCCACTAGATGAAAACATACATGTTTTCGGAAAAATAAATATTTTGTTTTTGTCAATCCAAAATTTTAAAAAATAAGCCAAAAACTAAAACTATGAAAAATTTATCAAAACAAATAAAAAAATAAACTTACCCCTCTTTGTATTCTGCTAAGCGTCTTGGCAATATCCAGGTAGCCTTCAGGCGTAAATGCAGAGTGCCACCTCCGTGAACTGAGGGTCTGCCCTGCCTAAATCACCAGAAGGAACATCATTTTTATGATTTTGAGCTTACCACAAGAAATTATCACTTCTACTTGGCAGCTAAAGTCATTACACAAACACGAGAACAATCATCATTTTCATGTCATAAACTGGAGCTGAAAGGATTACATACTAAATAAACGCAACAAATAAGGATCAATCAAACTCATAATCTAAGAACTTCAGCTAAATGATAAAATATTTCAGAAAGATCATCATTTTCATGATGTTGAGCTTACCATAAGAAGCATCAGCTAAATGATAATAAATTACTGGAAAGATCATCATTTTGGAAGGAAAGGATCCATAACCCTGACCTCAACTCATTGGAAACAGCAGGATGATGATGATGATGATAACGATGAAAGATCATCATTTTCATGATTTTGGGATTACCACAATCAATTGCCACTTCCGCTTGCAGCTAAAATCATACACAAATCACCATGTGTTCCGACATCAATTACCAGAAAGATCATCATTTTCATGATTTTGAGCTAATAGTAAGGAACTCCCAATTCTACAAGCAGCTAAAAACATTGCATATGATCCAACATCAGTTAATTAACCGACAGTAGATTCATAGAAAATGCCATCATAATCATATGATCAAAGCAAAGGAAAAAAAAAAAAACTTTGCTCCGAACCTTGATCTTGAACCGCGTCCTGGGCACATCGCTGCACTCGGGACGAACCTCGTAGAAGGAATCCGCCGGAGTCCCCGCCACATTCCACATTGCAGCCCCCATCCTCCCAAATTCCAATCACCACCAGGTCCACCGCCACCAACAAGCAATGGGATTTGGCAAGGCCGACTGTAAAGGCGAGTGTTTGGCTAGCCGGCGGCAGCGGCAGCAGCAGGGGCAGCGGCGGAGACGGCCGGCCGACCGGAGAGAGAGGGGCGGCGCGAAAAGCAGAAGAGGGAGACAGAGTCTTGTGGAGGTTGGAGGTAGTTTTCTGTGTTGTAGTTTATTAGTTGCTAATTTAATATTTTAGCTTAACTAATTGTGTTGTTTTAATTAAGAT
>JAVDBV010000383.1:0-17178 GCA_032619315.1 Piper longum
CTCCCACCAATGTTGACTTGAGATTTCACGACCTATATATATATATATATATATATGAAAAATGTCAGTAACAAATATTAATGGTCCGAAAAATAAATAATAAAAACTGGCAAATAGGTATTCCATTACCCACGAAAACTTATGAAACTTCAAAATTACTTCACACTAGGCAGTAAGCTACATACTTAAGCAAGTGTCGGCTCGCATGCACATCTCATAAATATATTCATACATACAATGTTTACATCCTCATATCTTTCATATCACCCACCACAGTACTCGAGTGGCAAAATGAACAGTTAAGTTAGTGCCACAAATTTCAGAAATGTGTTACATTACACACTGCCCTCATAACAACCTCAGGGTTTGAAGGAGTACTAGTGCGGTCCATACATATCTCTCACCGCTCATTCACTTATTCAAAAAATTCGTAAAAATGTACATACTTATATAATAGGCTTAGAGAAGATGCTTCTATCATACATTTCTTGAGCTTAAGTTTGAAAACCAACAAGGGATCTCATACTTGTAGTTTTATTAAACAAGTGTAGAAAACTCGGCTAAATAGCTCAACATCGGAGGGATCCGATAAAATACTGTCAATGTCATTCTACGTATAAAACACAATTAAACTCTACACACAAAGAGTCAAGCAAAGAAGGAGAGTCCTACGGACCTAAGGTCCAAGCTCCAAGTTTATCTGCACATCTATGGTGAGCTCAGATTAATAATAAATATAAATAAATAAATAAATAAATCAATCAATAGATTAATAATATTAATTATTCATAGGAATATTAATATAAATATTAAATATACAAAGATAAGACTAAATACGTATAAATAATAACATGAACAAGAAAATAATTAATAATTAATAATTAATTAATTAATTAATTAAAATAAGATAAACATGGACAAAAATGCTACCTATGAATAAATACATTATCAATAACAATAATTAGTCACATAATCATCATTGATCATAATTAACAAATATATAAATAATCATGAATAAATAAATAAATAAATAAAATAATTAATAAATAAAGAAATATACTCATAATATTAAAATATACTAAACAATGTGACTATGCATACAAACTAATGTTAGGGTTCTCGAATTACCAAAAACGGTCCAAAAACCGCATAAATGGGCTAGGTTGGCTGGGCAGACATGAACTGGACTGGCAGACTTGGACATGGGCTGGTGACAACATACGATAGGTGGTGCCATCATGACCAAGCGGACCACGACCAGGCAAACGGGCTGGAAGGGGGTGGCGGTGCCCGTTGCCAGAAAATGCCAATGACAGCTCGATTGGGGTTGCCACAAGTCGGGTTTGGCTGGGGGTGCCAATGCGGAGCTGCTAGTGGTGCGATCAGCAGAGTCTGGCCACTACTTGCTGGCCAAAACACAGCAAGAAAAGGGCGGATGACCACCCACTACAGCGACATTGCTGAAGGTGGGGGTCGTGGGTTGTCTCAAAATGTTTGCATCAACAAGATGAACCAATCTGGACTGGCGGTCAGCGGTGTCCCCCGGTGGCTGGCCAGAAAATGGCCGAAAACGACAACAAAATGCTGCCATGCAAGTGTGAGTCACCGGCAGCGATCGTGGCCACGTTGTAGGTTAGTGTCAGTCCAAAATCGTAGATCTCAATGAGGGGAAGTTGTCAGGGTGGTTCACTTCCCCAGGGAACACTCGACGGCGCCATAAAATGGCATGAACAGGTGGCATCAGTGGCAAAAACCGATTGTAAAAAAGTCGACGTTGGTGGCGACTGCGGAGGCGCTGGTGGAGATCGTGGGTACGGACTAATAGCCTGCCATGAGGTGGTCACAGCTATACCGATCCAGTGGCTGGGGGCAAGGCAGAAACTCGTCAGCGGTGAGCCTATGTGGCGGCGGCACTAGAGGGTGTAACTCTGTAAATCAATGGGAATGCTTGAAATATAAATGGGAGAAAATTAGGGTTGACGTAGATGGATCTGATCTTGCCACGTAGTACGATTTGCAATAGTGGGACCCACCCATGGGTATATGCAATATACATACGGATAAAAAGCTCGAATCGAAACCGTCCGAAGTTGAAACTAACTCAAGTCTTAAAATTGACAAAAGTCGTGACTGGATTGAGTCAACATATATATGTGTGATATATATGTTGACTGGTACAGCTATGAACCTCGGGGAACAAGATAGTTCGTGCCTATGCGAAGGTAGTGAACAATCTTTCTGTGTGTATTAGATTCTATTGTAAAAGATGTTGAAGAACTATCCTATTAAACTCCCATCCCTGGTTTGCAAGATCATTACTTTGTTGTCGTAACAAATGATGTTGTCTTAACTGTTGTTGTCCTTGGTGACAATTTTTTCTAGTGGATAGATCCAGTTGGTGGTATAATTCTTGTTGTTTATACAATTTCTAATTGGTCGGGCACAATGCTAGAAAATGCAAGTACAAAGTGATTAAAAGGTCCATGCAAGCAGCCAATTTAAAATATTGGGCCATTTTTATTTTTTTTAATTAAGAAAATACTATTTACATATCTCTCCTAATTATAAAATTTTAAATGTTATATATATATAGATACATTGTCATGGAAATGTCAGAGTTTTTTTAAAAAAAAATTGGTTGCACTTGTAGTTTTATTGTATTTATTACATCTCGTTATTAGTGTTTAAAGTTGTCAAATATGTATATTGGGAATGATTTAAGGCATGCCAATTGAATTGAGACTGTTTGTCATTAAATTATTTGTTTGGAACTTGACATGAAGTATATGAAACGTCCTGGTCTACTTTCATTGAAAGCAATATACCGAGTTGAGTCAAGCCTATTCGAATTACGAAACTATCGAGTTATGACTTGAGTCTGGAACGAGTCGAGTCAATCCAGGTTTAATAGAATTAGTGATCGACTCTTTTATGACCGAGTCGATTTGAGTTATAAGTACCGAGTTATTGAGTCAAGTTATAAATATAATGAGTTCGGGCCGGTCAAGTCGACTCATTAAAATTCGCGAGTCAACTCGACTAGTGAACAACCCTACGTATACTCATATTCCTAAAATAATTCCTCCTTGAGCTTGCTCGAACCGACTAAAGATTGGTCCGAACCGGCTAACTACAAATGATAAAATCCTTATCCGAAGTTGGGGTTTTACACATGTGAAATGAGGTAAGGGCGATAAATTGTAATATATAGCGATAGCTCTTTAGAATCAATTTTGCTAACTTAGATATGAAGTTTGATCTTCTTGTAATTTGACATAAGTAACAATATTGCATTACATGTTAATTAAGTGAAATTGAACATCTCACATCTATTTATTAATTAGAACTTGTGCTGGCTTGCCTCACATACTATCCTAACTACATAATGAACCAATTACTGGTTTTAATTTTATGCCCTTGCTTTGTTTCTTGATTAGATTAGAATATATCTGTACTCACCTGCCCTTATTTGGTGTTCAGTTAAATTTCTCCATAGATTAATATGCTAAGTATAATAAATTCCTTAATATCAACGGGATTGTGAAAGCACCAAATCACTGTGGAAACGATCTCATTTACCACTCTAGTTGTTTGACGTGTGAGCTTTTGCAATGAATTTAAAAAGCACAACATTTGTCAGAGATAAGAGTTGTCTTGGAGCTTACAGATGTGTTCCCTAAGGAGATGTAAAACCCACGCCTTCCACCCATTGGTTATGGCTTAGGTTTTGGTTCAGATCGAGTTGCACACCTGACCCTTTTTGTTGCATACATATGTGTGGTATATATGTGTAAGCCACGAGTTTAGTCTCCCTTGGTATTCGGCTCCACCCAACTGAATGGTATCTTGGCTCTTATTTTTTATTATTGTATGAGTTGAGTTTAGTTAGGTTGAACCATGTCCCTCGCAAGTCTAGGGTGTTTGTTGCAGGTTGTGACCCATTTTGAATGTCCTAGCCCCTGCAGGGCAGGTAGCACGGGTCCCAAGGTCACCCTAATCGCCTTAGGGTGTGAACCCTAAGTGCTCGCAAACTATTTCTAGCATAAATGAGCCTCTTAGCCCCCTTATGATGGAAAATTGGGGAATTAGGGTTCAGGTCGTAGTGCCCTTGTGCCAGGACTATAAAATCTGAGCTTTTGGCTCATGGGTTTGATGTTTATTTGAGTTGGTTTAGTTTTCGGTTCATTTGGATGTTGTTGTGTGAGGCCATAGGGCTGCATCTTGTGGTTTAGAGACTGTGTATATCCAATGTTTGTGTACATCTTGGAGAGAGATATTGGGTTCATGGAGAACGTATATCGTAGTCTTTTTTTATTTTTAGTATTGGGTACATGTAACTTATTTTCTCAATTTTGGCTATTTGTAGTTTATACTTGAGAACTTGCGAGGACAAATTTTTTTAAGGAGGTAAGTTTGTAAAGTTGGAGCCCTTAGGCTCATGATTTTATATGTTAGCTTAGTTTGGTTTGTTGGTTCATTGCACATGTGATTGATTTGTTCCGACTGGTTGACGGCTTGGAGACTATATTTTGACTAGATGATTGGTTCTGCAAGATGTTGTGGCATGGAGATCACGCATGTTGCAATTGTAATGTAGAGCTAGTTTAGGGTTAGAGATTGTGTTTTATTGTAGGCAGGTTAGAACTAGCATTTAGAATCGAGAATAAACAAGTCAACTGCTTGACGTAGTCTTTGGATCTGATGTAGCCTTGGGATTCGTATGATTTCATGTTGTGGGTCATTTTAAGTGCTACATTCAAATACTAACACTTATTAAGAAGTTACACATTTCATTTACAAGTTGCAACTTTTCTATAAGAGCTACAACCTTTCAACTTATTGTATGTATTTTTTTAATTGTATCATTTACTCATTAGTTATGCCCTTTCACAAAAATATTATGACCTTTCACCTACATGTTGTGACCGTTAACTTACCTTATCCTTTGGCTATATATACCCTCTCATCTTCTAGCCTAGAAGACATCTAACTTCAGAAATATGTCTATCGTATTCCTTGCATTGTCGACTTTGCAAATCTATCGGGGATATAATATTGATTTTGTTGTTTCCTCGTTTGCGGGAGCAATTTTAATCCTTTATGGGTTGGCCTCTCTTGTTCCCACTTAGTCCTAATAGTTCTCAATTCTTTAGGTTTCTATTTCTATTTATGTATATAATTGTGTTATATTCATTTTACCTTGACACACATGTTTTTATCAACATGAGCATGCATACATCATGTATGATGATTTATATTGTGTTTATGGGTTTCTTGTTAGGTCTTGAGGTTTGAACTCACCTCTAGACTAACACCCAACTTGGTTCATTTGGTCCGTTTAGGACTCCCTTCTTATTTTATGCTTATCTATTGGGTGGGCTCTTTTATATCATAGGACGAGTTTCTGTGGTGGTTTTAGCACAATCCACTTAATTCAGGTCATGTAGAAGTCATTTTTATTAACCCTCGAGGTTAAAATCACTTGAGTTGTTTTCCAAAACAAGAAGATCCAACACAACTTACCTTATTTACGGGGGCTTTATTATTGTGATCCCTACCTACCAAAGCTTAATATTATTATATTATGCTTTCACGATTTTGAGAGTTAGGAGATTATTGGAAATTATTTTGGGTGGGTATGTTCCAGGAGATGCATGTTGAGGTGTCCTTTGTTTTATTGTCGATGGGATCGGAGCAGTGCTCTATTTCTTTTATTGGTGCATCATTTTTACCCCTACATTTATGAGCTTCTCACACCCAAAGAGGCATAGGGACTCTCCAGCATGTGTCATGACTACGATATACATGACTTGCCCTTTAGAGCTTAGAGGGTAGTGCATGGTAGAATTTTAGAGGATAGGAAAAAGAGCATTGTCCAATCAGCTGTGGGTCACACGTCAATTTAGTTTCCTTTGGGTGTCATGTGATCTTTTTATGGTGTGTTCTTATCCGCTTATGTTTTATTTTACTATGAACTATTGAGTTAATATGCTACTTTGATAATGTAGATATTTTATTTTTAGAACAATAATACTTGTTGCTGACGTTTTTGTATATATATTTTAGGTATTGCGGCTTTGTGGCTAGTGGAATTGGAGGGATGATAATCGTTTCTCACACATATTGCTTATTGTTTGGTTTTGTCAATATTTTTTTCATAATTCTTGTTATTTCCAGTAGCAAAATCTATTGAAGAGCAAGTTGTAATGCATACCTCATTTTTCGACAATGTAAATATATATTTATTGTGCTAACTATCTTGTTGTTAGAACTCATTGTTGGGAATTAACCAATATGATAATATATCCTAGTCATATTGGTTTCATTTATAAAACTTTAATGCAATTCTATTTAACAATTCTAGAATTGCTAATAAGACTACTATGAAACTGTATGAATAAATAAAATCATTAACAGTAGCGTACATGAATCCATGCTTTTACACTAGTATGGAAGTAACAAAAGAGATGTCTTCTCTTCTTTCAACTTAACTTACAATATTTCTCAACGATAGTGCAAAGGTAAACTTCAGAATATTTTTTCAAGTAAGTTAGCACTTCTTTTGTAAGGGAAATGTCAGAGACAAGGTTTACTTAATTACCCACATTATAACCATTAACAATGTGACTATTCAAACCAAACATAATAAAGATTTAATTCATTATTAGATTAATTAATAATTTTACATCATCATGTAATTGAAGAATATTTAATATGTTGTATGTCATTGGTCCCTATGTTCATACATTTGGGTTATGGGTAGAGGTTGTCTTTCCTTTCTAGACCCCAAGACGGTTCATCGATGCTAAGATGTTGGGATGTATTCCATCAAATTAAGTTAAGATATTGTAAACTAATTTTAAATTAACATTACAGTTTGGTTCAAAGTTGAACAGGTATGGAATGTTACAGAATGGTATGTAGAGCTATGTCTTGGTTGATTGAATTGGAAGAGTTTATGTGAGGTGTGTGCGAAGCATGTGTATGAAGACCCTAATTTTTGCAGGCAGGTATGTTTCTTTGTTTTGGGAATGATGAGCATTGAGTAGTTGAAAGTATTTGTCTCGATGCGGATATAAGGATAGTATCAATGGTGGAACTCTAGGATGCATTGATTATTGTCTAGATTGTTGGTGCATGATATAGTTGAGAAGTGGAAAATGATATTTGTAATTGGGGATTGCATAAATAGAGTGAATTTGGTGTCATGGGAGTAAAGGATGGAAGAAAAAGGGAGCTAAGTTCATAGTATTTCCCTCGTTGACTTTTCCTTCATGTTATTATTGGGATGTGTGCCATGGACCACATAGAACTGTTGTGGAAGTAATGCGACATCGGAATGGTGAGAGGTCTTTAGTGTGAGTCAACAAAAGAGTAAAATTTTGGTAAACCACAAAGTAAAGACTCTGGAAAAAATTTTATAATAATATATCCGACACAGTAAGAACGGACGTTGGAGAATTATTATTTTTATTTATATTATAATTTCTACCTGGCCAACTATTATTTACCCGGTTAAGTGAAATGTATTCTTTACGTGGTTAATTATCATTTAACCGGTTAAGTAAAACGTATCATTTACCAGGTTAATCGGTTAAGTAAAATACTGGCGAAGGGTATTTTTATATACCCTAGCCATCATTTCATTATATAATGGGTGAGGGGGCGACATCCTCATTTCATTCTCTCATTTGTTTTCTCTTCTTCTGGAGCCGGCTTCTTCCTTGCTTGGGTATCATTCCTATCTACCTTTTCTTGATTTTCATGCATTCATATTCACGCCTTCATATTTCTTTTTAATCGACAATACGCTGGATAAACATGAGAATTGAAGTTTTAAATCAACAATAAGAACTAAATGAAGTTGTATAACGACTAGAAATCCTGTCCATGGCCGACAATTGCAAAATGTTGGCAAGATGGGCGACTGTAAAGAAAATTGCAAGGCAGTTGCTCACAACCCCGACGGCCCTTTGGCTGCAGGGTTGAAGGGTGGCATCTCCTTGTCCCTTGTTTCAGATGGGTGGCGGAATTGCATCTGTTATTAGGCGCAACTGCCCGGGTGACGAAGGTGGTGGCGATCCTCTAAAATTGACGCTATAATGGAAGCTTTAGAGGGTAGACGCCGGCTGTTCTTCGTCGAAAACAACAAGGGTTCCATTACAACAGTTTTCACCACTGGGACAGGCCACTACAGACGACATTTTTGCCGAAATCCATGGCGGGAAAGGTGCAGACGGGGGAGAATGACCCTACTCCTTGCGTCATCCAAAGGTGGCCGAACCTTTTTGGTTGATGACGGCCTAAGGTAGCTGAATCTTTGAACGGGAGTAAGGTGCAAAGAAAGTAGTGATCTTGAGGCTAGGTGCATGAAGGATGGATCTGTTTTAGTGGAGAAGAGAAGGGTCGACGGGAAAGAAGAAGAAGAAGAAGGTAGCAAACATGTAATTTATACTTGACTCGATACGACTCGAGTTAAAAAAAAAGAAATAATTATACTAACTTATAATAAATATTTAAAAATATAATTATTCAAATGGGTTATGGTTTAGAGTTGCTAAACTAATTAATTATTATACCAAATTGCTATAAGTATTAAAAATAAGGTAATGATAAACAGTCGATAATGAATCGGCGTACTAGAAGCGATTAAATTAAATCGGACGGTTACGAGTGATTAATAAAATAAAGATTTCACCTTTACCATATTAAATTTAATATTAGGTAATTGAAGTGATTAATTTAATAACAAATTAGTATGGTAGAAAATGGGTTAATAAACTATAATCGTATAAAAATCACAAGCGTTGAACATAAATCGCATAATGAAAATAAATAAAGTTTGAATCTTTATTGAGTTAAATAATTTAAAATAATTGTATTAGTAATATACTTGAATAAGGATAATATAAATAATTTTAAAGAATTTAATCGAACGACTAAATTAATTAAAGTGCTATTAATAATACTGGTTATTAAAGATTAAAATTGTAAACCTAGTCATCAAGATCGTGGTTAAGTAATTAGCATCTCAAAGGAAAGTATACTAATAATAGAATTAAATATTTGATTATATATTAATAATTATTTTATCAATTGTTATGTGTAAATTATGATTTAGATAATTAATTTAAACTGGAAAGTAGGCTTAAATGATTTTGTCACCTCAGTAATTAATTATCTCACTAGAGTTGTTGAAAATATAATAATTAATATCGTCCAATATGACATGTTTTATGTTGTCGAATTTTAATGACGATATATATATAGCCATTTAGGAGCATGCATTTCTACTCGAATAAAATTATACTTATGTATAATTTTATGTTCTCGTTCAAATTAGGATCATTGGTCGAAGTTGCGAGTTCACGTACAAGCTAACATGGCCCGTATAATCATTTAAAATGTTATGTTTTCCCATGTGGGCAGCCTGGTCGGCCGGAGCCCAAATTCGACCACCATGCACCGAGTGCAACTGGGGTTAAGAAATTGGCTCAGCCCAACACGAAGCCGTACCCTTCATAATCTTAAAATGGACCTGACCGCCTATAAGTTCTGAAAGGACATGTTAGAAAGGACCTGACAGCCCATAATCTCATAATAGACATGTGAGAATGGCATGTTAGAATGGACCTGATAGCTTATAATCTCATAATAGACATGTCAAAATAAACCTAACAGCCCAATAATGTCAGAATGGACATAACAGTTGAACATATCTGAATGGACCTGACAGCCCAATAATGTCAGAATGGACCTAACAGCTGGACATGTCAGAATAGACCTGATAGCCCAATAATGTCAAAATGGACTTGACAGCTGGACATGTGAGAATGAACCTGACAGCTAATAACGCACATGTCAGAATGGACCTGACCGCTCATAATCTTAGACTGTACTGAAAAATAATGATGGGGTTTTAATTGACTTGTTTTATTTAATTATACGGCATAGTGTTTTAATCACTAGCGTAGAATTGGCTCTGCAGGTTACCAGTGTTGGACCAAAGAGTAAAAGATTGCTGGGCGGTTCTTCTACCGACTCATGTCTAGCGAACGGATAACAAGTGGACTTCGTTTTTATTATCATGTATTATAAATGTGGCTATGGGAAATAGTCCGAGACAGTGGGATGGTTATTTTATATATTGTTGTATGAAACATGAGTTATTTTGATAAGTTATAAATTCTAGACTTATTTGTTCAATTACCATTTTAAGTAACACCCGGTCTGGTTAGGTGGGTCGTTACATGGCTGGTTAGTTATTTTTTTGAGTAACACCCGAGCCGGTTAGACCCACGATATTGCTTTTTTGGCTGGGTCGTTATAGGTGGTATCAGAGCACGGTTTCCCACAAGCTCACATCTTATCAGTCAAGTACCTTGTTGAATAGTCCAGTAATTATCTTTTCCGATTGTTGAATCTTATTAAAGCACATATGAATGAGCCATAACGGAAAAATTTATGATATTTCAGATGGCAGGCTCCCATAGATAGTCAAGTCGATCTACGCACCAGACTCAAACAGAGAGAATGTGTTGGCCCAAATCTCGGCGGCCATACAGGGACTAGCATAGGCTTCAGAAAATACAATTTCTATGGTCCAAAACATTGTTCAGTGGTTACCAGGAGTGGTAGCAAGGAATGGAGCCTTAAACTCGGCAGCGGGTCTCAGAACCATCCCAGATGGTAATCAAGGGAGTTCCCAAGGGCAGGCAGGGTTAGCTGACCCGGGCGAGCGAGGGGCGAATCCAAACCCAGTGCCACTAGTAGTAGTACAATGAGTGGTGCCACCAGCTGTTAATGATAATAACCGTTACACTGTAGAAAAGCTCCGGAAAAATGGAGCTGAAGTCTTTGTTGGAGGGAATGATCCAATGAAGGCGGAGAGATAGATAGACATTACCAAAAAAGCATTTAGCTCTCTATCTGTGCCCCACCGCCATCAAGTGAGGTTGGCAACATGCATGTTTTACGAGGAAGCCTCTTACCGGTGGAAATCCATGGAAAAGACCACCTTTTATCGCTATGAGATCTCATTCATCTCATGGGCAGAATTTGTCGCAGTGTTCAATAGACATTATCTTCCAAAGTCCATTGTGTAGAAGAAAGCACTGGAATTTGCTACCTTGGCTCAGGGGGAGGATTTGGTCCGGGAGTATACTAAGAAATTCTTGCCGTTGGAGCGTTTTGCTCCTGGCATTCAGACAACAGATAAGTCTAGAGCGGACAAATTCTTCTGAGGGTTGAAGCCTGAATTGAGGAGTAGGGTTGCTACGGCGCAAGGGGAACTATGTTTGAGGTGATCGATGCAATCACTACTCATGAGTTGGTGTTTGAGCATAGCTGTGCATAGAAAGAGGGGAAGGCTACTGTGCAACAAAGAGTGCCAACCCGGTTAGTAGCCAAAATAGGTCAGCAAGACACCAACATCAGAACTACCAAAGGAACATAGATGGGAACCTCAAAAGGAACTTTGAGGAGAGTCAGTATAAACGATGTAAAAATTGCAACAAGATTCATTCAGGGCCATGCAATGAGCTCCGTCAGTGCTACAACTGTGGAAGGACGAGACACATGCAAAGAGAGTGTCGACAGCCTCTGAAGCAACAATAGGAGCAACCCGAGAAAAGGAAAGCTCCATCTCCTATTCACTACCCAGCACCTGCACAACTTGTGGAGAAAGGAAAGGCAAAACTTTATGTGGTCGAAATTGATGACACTCAGGAGCATGACCACACAGTTCGAGGTAAAATTCTGATTCAAAGAGTTATAGTGGATGTTTTATTTGACTCGGGTGTACACATTCATTCCTTCCATCCCGATTAATTAAGAGTTTAGGACTCCAAACATCTTCATTATCCAAGACTTATAGAGTCACCACTGCAACATGGGATGATGTAGTTACAAAGTTAGGAGTGACTAACCTATCCTTAGACATACAAGGGAAACCCAATGTGTGGAATTTTATCGTGTATAGGGTAAAATGGTTTGATGTACTGTTTTGAATGGAATGGTTGTTTGCATACTTGTCTTTTCATAATTGGAAAGGGAAGACAGTGGTGACAAAACCTTGTAATTGTGAGATGGGGGTCATTTCCAAGGGTCATTGCATGATTCGTCTTCTTGTATCTTGTCGATCATGAGGCAACCAAGTGGTTCGATGAGAGTTGTCAAGCCTTTTTGGCTAACCTAGTGGAGTTTGAGTCCAAATCCAACAAGTTGTCCATGATTACAGTGGCAGCAGAGTTTTCGGACGTATTCCCAGATGAACTTCTAGGGTTACCTCCTAAGCGGGCAGTGGAGTTTGTCATTGACCTAGCACTAGGAGTAACACAAATCTCTCAGGCACCATAGTGCATGGCTCTGGCAGAACTCAAAGAGTTAAAGAGTCAACTGGAAGAGTTACTGTAGGCAGGGTTCACCTGGCCAAGTACTTCACCCTGGGGAGCCCCTATTCTTTTTGTAAAGAAGAAGGATGGCTCACTTCGGCTATGTATTGACTACCGCTAGCTCAATAAAGTGGTAGTCAAGAATTGGTATCCCTTACCGGGGATTAATGACTTATTCGATCAGCTAAAAATGGTCGGAGCATTTTCTAAAATAGACTTGCGGTCCGGATATCACCAACTGCGAGTAAAAGAATTGGATATACAAAAAACAACTTTCCGAACTCAGTATGGGCATTATGAGTTTCTGGTTATGCCTTTTAGCCTAACAAATGCACCAACAGCATTTATGTCGCTTACAAACACGGTATTCCATTCATACTTGGACAAGTTTATTATCGTGTTCGTGGATGACATTTTGGTCTATTCAAATAATGAGGAGGGCCATGTGAAACACCTATCCATTTCTCTTCAAGTCCTGAGGGAGAATCATTTGTTCGCCAAACTCTCAAAATGTGACTTCTGGCTAAAAGAGGTGAACTTCCTCAGTCATGTTATCTCAAACATAGGAGTTGCAGTAGATCCTTCAAAAGTGAAAGCAGTCATTGACTGGCCAGAACCCAAGTCAGTCATTGATATCCGAAGTTTTCTTGGGCTAGTAGGCTACTATCAAAAATTCATTAAAGACTTTTCCTTGGTGGCTTCGCGAATGACTAAGCTTACAAGGAAGGGAGTCAAGTTCGAATGGAGTAGCAAGCGTGAGGAGAGCTTCCAATCTTTGAAGAAGAGTCTAACGACTACACCAGTCATGACATTGCCAAATGGCAATGAATGATTCGTATTTTCAGTGATGCACTCTAGTAGGGTTAGGATGCATCCTTATGCAAGGAGGTAAGGTGGTGGCTTATGCCTCGCACCAATTGAATATTCATGAGAAAAATTATGCAAAACATGACTTGGAATTGGCAGCAGTTGTTTTTGCTCTAAAGATTTGGAGACACTACTTGTATAGAGCCCAGTTCGAATTCTTCACTGACCAACAGAGTTTGAAGTACATCTTCACTCAGAATGACCTTCACCTTCGATAGAGGCGGTGGATAGAATATTTGAAGGACTACGACTTTCAAATCAAATACCGGCCAGGGAAAGCGAACGTGGTAACTGACGCATTGAGTCGGAAGGGCAAGGTGGGCAAGTGTCAACAGCTAGCTAGGCATTGGGCTATGTCAGTAGAAATGTTGCCTATCAACCCTGTGGAACAACTAACAGGATTATTGGCAAACCTGGGTATCTCCAATGAATTGGTTGACCGGGTGACGCTAGCACAAATGGAAAATGAGGAGCTGAATGGGAGGTTGGACAAGACTTCTTACATGGTAATAGATTCCAATAGTGTGATCAGATTTAGAGGGAGGTTGTGAGTAACCAAGGATGAGGCACTGAGAGGAGTATCGTGGAAGAGGCTCATCGCTCCAAGTTCTCAATACACCCTGGTGTTACAAAAATGTACCAGGACTTAAAGCGTACCTATTGGTGGATTGGGATGAAAAGGGATTTGCTGGATTTTGTTTCTAAGTGTGAGACTTACCAATTGGCCCTAGCTCAACATCAACTACCCGGTGGATTGTTACAATCTCTAAAAATACCTACCTAGAAATGGGAGTGTGTCACTTGTGATTTTATTGCTAAACTCCCAAGGACTTTGATGAAGCATGACTCGATATGGTGATTGTAGACCGTCTAACTAAGCCAGCTCACTTTATCCCCACGAAATCAATACGGACGGCAGAATACCTAGCTGAATTGTATGTCAATAACATTATCAAGCTGTATGGGATTCCAAAGGAGATAGTCTTTGACCGAGATCCCCTATTCATCTCACATTTCTGGGAAGCTTTCCAAAAAACTATGGAGGCCCAAATCAAGCTAAGTACAGCATATCATCCCCAAACTGATGGTTAGAGTGAGCGGACTATTCAAAACTTGGAAGATTTGTTGAGAGCTTGCATCCTTGATTAGGGAGGAGATTTGGAGAAACACTTAGCCTTCGCTGAATTCAGATACAATAACTCTTACCGTGCCAATATTGGGAATTATACTTGACTAAAATTATAGTTATGTATAATTTTATACTCTCGTTCAGATTAGTATCATTGGTTGCAGCTGTGAATTCACGTACAAGCTAATGAGACCCGTATAATTATTTAAAATATCGTATTTTCCATTGTGGGTAGTCTGGTCTGCCCGAGCCCAGAGTCGACCACTATGCACTGAGTGCAACCGGAAAGGAATTGGCTCAACTCGACACGAAGCTACACCCTTCATAATCTCAGAATGGACATGTCAGAATGGACCTGACAGCCCATAAGCTTTGAATGGACATGTCAGAATGGACCTGAAAGCAAATAAGCTTTGAAAGGACATGTCAGAATGGACCTGACAACCTATAATCTCATAATGGACATGTTAGAATGGACGTGACATCCCATAATCTCATAATGGACATGTTAGAATGGACCTACAGCCCCATAATGTCATAATGGACCTGACAACTGGACATGTTAGAATGGACCTGATAGCCAAATAATGTCAGAATGGACTTGACAGATGGACATGTAAGAATGAACTTGACAGCCAGTAACGGACATATCAGAATAAACTTGACAGCTAATAACAGACATGTCAGATGGACGTGACAGCCCATAATCTCAGACTTAACTGAAAAATATTGATGGGGTTTTTATTAACTTGTTTTATTTAATTATACAGCTTAGTGTTTTAATCACTAATGCGGAATTTCCTCCCCAAGTTAGTAGTATTGGACTGAAAAATAAAAGACTACTAGGCGGTTCTTTCACCGACTCGGGTCTGACGAACGGATAATAATTGACTTCCTTTTTATTTTCTTGTGTTATAAATGTGGCTTTGGGAAAAGGTCTGAGACTCTGGGACGGTTATTTTATATATTGGTGTATGAAACATGAGTTGTTTTGATAAGTTATAAATTCTTGACATATTTGTTCATTTACGATTTTAAGTAACACCCGGTTCGGTTAGGGCGATTCATTACAGGGCTTGTTAGTTATATTTTCGAGTAACACCCAAGCCGGTTAGGCCCACGATATTGCATTTTTTGCTATGTTGACCCATGCCGGTTCATATTTGTCAGAATAGACCTTGATCCCGGTTGCACTCGGTGCATGGTGGTCGAATCTAGGCTCAGGCCAACCTAGGCTACCAACAAGGAAACTACGACATTCTACCTATTATTTGTAACGACCCAGCCCAAAATGCAACGTAATGGGCGTAAGTCATTTCTTTAAAATGGTTAACCCAAGTTAAAGATCTATAGTCCATTCCCACTTATAAAAAGGATCTTAACCTGGTAGGTATTAGATGTGGGACTAAATTGAGGGATCTCACAATCTACCCACCTTAGGAAATTTCGTCCCCCGAAATTCCTACACTTGGCCCGTTACTAGCCCCAGCCCACGACCTTTTGGTCCGTGACCGGCAGCCTAGCCAACGTCCATAGTCCAGCCCACCATTTAATACGGAACCAGGTTGGCTCTGATACCATTTGTAACGACCTAGCCTAAAGTGCAACGTAATGGGCCTAAGTCATTTCTTTAAAATAGTTAACCCAAGTTAAAGATCTATAGTCCATTCCCACTTATAAACAGGATCTTAACCCGGTAGGTATTAGATGTGGGACTAAATTGAGGGATCTCACAACGTACCTAAATTATGATTTCATCTGACTGTGATCTGCTAACCCTAATCTGAGTGAAAGCATAAAATTATACATTAGTATACTTTTATTTACATGAACCTACATGCAACTAAATAATATGCCATATTATATATTTCATCTTCCATAATTCTATTGAGATAATTGATTATTCATGTAACATACTCCTTTAAGTCATTCTTTACATTTTAAGTTAATTATATAAATCATAATTCTCCCTTCACAATTGATATAATAATTATTAATTTATAACCAGGAATTTAATTATTATTTTTCATATATTCTTTAACTAATTTGTATTATCCTAATTTAAGGATATTCATAATACAATTATTTTAATTTATTTAATTTAATAAAGGTTTAATTTTTATACGATTATAATTTATTAACCCCTTGATTTAATTTAACTTCTTATAACAAGCCGATTAATTATTAACCGTCTATCACGACCGTATTTTATTATTTATGGCGACTTCCATATATTAAGTTATTAATTTAGCCACTTAACTCATAACCCATTAGAATAATTATTTTTATCGATTTATCACTAGTTAATATTATTTTAACTTGAACCGTGTCGAGTCAACCAGTATTTACAAGTTTGCCATTCTTCATCCCCGACACTCCTTTTCTTCTCCATGATCTATCTTTCCACCCAAAACTAGCACCATTATCTTCTATTCCAACTTAAAACCAAACTACAAATTTTATTTACTCCAACAATCCAATTGGAACTCCAAAGATCCAAGCTTTATCGCAGTTATTCCATGGAGAACCGGATTGCACCTAACATGGCGACCAACCAACACCACCATAACGCCCCAACCAGCAGCCACCATGGCGTCCTTTTTCTGCATCACCAAGGCGACCAAATAAGCAGCCAAGGCGACCTCCAAGGAGTCGGAACCAGCAGCCTTGGCGTCCCTGATTTGTACCAAAGGCAACTCCGCCCTGGCCACCAATAGACGTCCCTTTTCCTGCTGCATTGCGGCCTTTTCTTGCACCACCAGGGCGACCCCTGCTGCACCTCTCCAAGGC
>JAVDBV010000384.1:0-18507 GCA_032619315.1 Piper longum
ATCTGCCGGCCAACGAACGACGACGGAGTATGGATTTACAAACGCCCATTTTTTGCCACTAAAAGAAATACCACCTTGAAAAGAATCGGATTAGGGAGACGCAAAGAAGAGAGAAGAAAAAGAGAAGAGGAGGAGGAGGATGGTTGAGAGGAGGAGGAGGCCAGCGTTGGACGGAGAAGGTAGGGAGTGGGACGTGGGGATGCCACCTCCCGCCACCGCCTTCGCATCCCTCCACGTCCTGATTTTCAGCTGCCTACTACCAGGTGGGACAGCGCGGCCTGCGTCACAGAGCTCGCCTTTTTGCGAAGACGGCCTTTGTTTAAACGTCCTTCGTAGTGCTGTTGACGAGTCGGGTTAAGTTTTAACGAGTCGAGTTAATTTGGTCCGAATTTATTATATTTATAATTCGTTTCTTATGACTCGACTCGGCTCGGTGACTAATGAGTTGATCACGAGTTCTATTAAATCCGAATCGACTCGACTCGATTCAGATTTGACTCGTAACTCGATTGATTCGTAACTCGAATAGGCTCGACTCGACTCGATTTATTGCTTTCAACGTTTCGTATATTCCATATTTAATCGCATTCAATTCAATTAAATGACTTGTAATAAATACTATAAAACTAAAGTGTAAACATTTTTTTAAAAAAAACCTCATGAATGGAGAGATTTATCACTATTAAGCAAAAAAAATTAACGACAAAAAAAAAGTCAATCAGTGACAAAAAAAAATCAATTCAAACTCTTCTCAAACTAAAAAAAAAAAGGGACTTGATCCTGTTACATGTTACAGGACTCTTCTCCGAGTTGGCAGTTGGAATGACAACAAAAAAATCATGACAACTTGTAATCACGAAAGATTATTCCAAGACTCTTCTCAAACTCAAGATCCTTATAACTCAACTACCGTTAATAATCAACAAAAAAAAAAACATCAAAACCATCAGAATCGCACAAATAAATTCAACAATCCAAAACTATCAAAAAAACGAAACAAACACACGAACAGAAAAACAAAATCGGATTGGAACGACGGCGATCACTTTCTACTCGTAGTTGGAAATGGCGGTTGTAATATACTGGTTGAGGATCTGCTGGTTTTGTGGGAGGAGCATCTGGGTCTGCAGGTTGGCGACGAGGGTGGTGGGGATACTGAACGGCATCCCACCTCCCACTCCTCCTTTGGCCCCGTCGGAGTTGTGGGGGTGGTGAAGGGCAGAGGCCGCGGTGGGTCAGATGTAGGTAGAGAGCTTCTCCAATCACCGCCAGTCGCCGCTCGTCGCCCATCGCCCGTCGCCACCCGTCGTCGCCCGTCGCCGCCCATTGCCCGTCACCGCCCATCTCCTGTTGCCGCCTGTCAATGGTCACCCGTCGATGGTCCCCCACCAGTAGCCGCCGCAACCATTCCTTCCCGGGGAAGGCTTCCCCTAATACCGAATACGACCATACCCTAATCGAGCTCGAGCTCGAGCTCGATTTTTCTTTTTATACGGGTTCCGGTCGAGCTCGGTTTTTCATTTTTTAATTAACCCGACTCGAAACTCGAAATTATAAAAATCCGACTCAGACCGATTAAAATTCGCACCGATTAAAATTATTAACGAGCTGGTCACGAGTTTTTGAAAACTCAATTCGGATCAGCCCGTGAACAGCCCTAGTCCTTCATCTAATTTACCTATGTTTTGTCATTTGTGAAAACCTACCCGTATGCTTTCACTTTATTTTAATAAAAAGTGTTTTTTAATGAGTTTTTTTTAAAAAAAAAAACAAGAATTTTTTTAATATTATCCTGTGTAGAAAAATCAGGCTTAATTATCAAAAAATGAGAAAAAAAAATATGAAGGGTCTCAAATACTCTTACTTAAAAAAAATAAAATAATTTTAAAAATTAAGAAAATAATAAAAATAATTCATTTATAAAAAAGTAGCCAATAACGACTGCCCCTAGCTTAGGGGCCATCTGCCATAAATCTAGGCATAGGGAATGATGGTCTTTATTCTTATCGTGTCTCAATCATTATTCATCTCATTAAATGACCCGTTTGCATATCTATTATTTCTCCTCTTTCGCTTATCTTATTATCTTTTTGTTCAATGTAACTTTTTATATTATTGTGTTATTTACTACTACGTATATTTAGCTTTATCATGTTATCTTGACTTGAATATCATATCATTCACTCATTATATAATTAAGATGGGTATTAGTGATAGTATTGTTTGCGAAGGTCATGAATAGGAGCTTATCGATTAAGTGAAAACCCCCTTGGTACTTCTACTAAATCCGTTACGACTTCTCACTCTACTCTCTAGGTAATTTGATTTTCATATTATATGACGTATTAAATGATTAATTTATTAAATTTCACTTAACACATAACATTAAACATATTTTTATTTCCATAATTAATAACTTTTTAAGGATGTGATCTTTCCACGCTGTTTTCAAAAGCTCAGCTCCACTTCAAGTAGTCATTAGGCTAATTTATATAACTTCCTCTCTAGCCCTATAAATAATTTTTATTTAATTTATATGAACCGAATGTTGGAGAATTTGACCTTGTATATATCATGAGAGGGCATATGTGTAGGTCATGACGAGCTTTAGATTACATTGGTAAGAGTACTGATCCATTTCCGAAGAATTTTAACATCTCTACATATTGTCTTTCCTCGTACCTTAAAAGGTATAATATAAATTAATATGGTTATGTATAGCACAAGTTTAAATTTGTAGTATTAGATAATATTGAAAGGCACTACTTAAAAGTAATTAATCCTTGTACTCATGACCAAGAGTGTTATGGAAGTTTTAAAAAGGTTTACAATACTAGTTTCTCGAGTGTGATTATTATGATATTGGCGAGAGTGATGCATAACTCCTCAATAACCTTTTGATTATTCTATTAGAGTATATATGATTGTTTGTATCTCATAAGAAAAGTTCTTATTTGTTAAATTATTATTTAGTTATTTTTTAAATAATACTCATTACTAAATTTTTTTATTTATATTATAAGAAAAATTTAGAGCGGGAAATGTTACTTTGAAAGAGGAGCAAAGATCCCCTTTTTGCACACACATACGTGGTCGCCCAAGAGGAATGCCAAAAGAAAGCACGGTTGCCTCCAAGAATCAAAGAGTTTGTCCCATTACTTACAGAAAATGAAGGAGCCACAGCAAAATGAAACTGAAGCAGCAGTACTCCGTCCGTGATGGGAATTGCAGTAATATTATAAGGCACAACCCAATACAAATGTATATAATGCTAAACATTTTAAATTGACGGAAATACACCCATTTACATCAATGACAGGATTAGCTAACTCATAAAAACACATACACATGCTTCTTAATTTCAAGTACTTGAACTTTGTCAAAGAGGATGATATTATTTGATAATTTAATTGTTCATAAACTCTACACGTCTTTTGCATTGGCATTTCCTTCGCATCTTTGGTAAGCTTATTTTTTTAGTACCTGAGTAACTGGAGGCCTTTTTTTTCACCGAGGCATGGACTGCTTACAAGAGAATCCATCGTTGAAGTTGAGCTCGGGGAGGAGTTGAAGTTGGTTGGGGATAGAGATAAATAAAGATTCTATTTGTTATGTATATATATCCTCATGATGTAAATAACACCGAGTTGTGAAGCTTACTGTTATCACCTTTATTTAAAGAGAAAGATTATTGAAATATTTTTTCAAATATATTCCGATTGGTTGAATTTCTATCAGAACAAGACTTTAAAAGTTCTTATTAAAAGTAGATGCATTATAATAGATTACCACTTAATAATTAAATATAAAAATAATAAATAGCCTAGTATGGCACAATTTAAGGGTGCTTATAAGTCGGGTTTGGTAGGGTTAAGTCTAAACCAAACCCGCTATTTAAGATAAATTTATGAAATAAACCAATTATATGTCATTTAATTTTAATTTTTGGTATCAAACCCGATCATTTACTACTGAAATAAAATTAAATCCGATTATTCATTAAATTGGTATTTATTTAACTATTTAAACTATACACTGTATACTAATAATACCTGTTATAGAGTGAAATTAAGTAAAAAAATATTTTTAAAATACAAATTGGATATTTAATAGTTTTATTAATACATATTAGTTTTAAAAGTTATAAGGTATTAATCTTTGTAATTAAAATATAATTTAAAATTTAAATATTATCATCAAACTCGACCATTAATAATTAGAAACTCGATTCTTTAAAATTAATTATTATTATTAATTATTTAAAACCTATGCTTGAAAAGTGTCTAGTAAATATGGGATTAGAGCCGAGTGGGGTCCTTCGTAAAATCCACAACTTCGAACCCCGGCCAAAGCCCTTTACCCTTCTGTTATCCGCCACCACCTTCGTCGGCGGCGATCCAAACCGAAGCGGCGGCGTTTCCGGCGATGGCCATGGCAACGAAAGCGGCAGAGGATGAAGGCGAGTTCTACCTGCGTTACTACGTCGGCCACAAGGGGAAGTTCGGCCACGAGTTCCTGGAGTTCGAGTTCCGCCCCGACGGCAAGCTCCGCTACGCCAACAACTCCAACTACAAGAACGACACCATCATCCGCAAAGAGGTCTTCCTCACCCCTGCCGTCCTCAAGGAGTGCCGCCGCATCATCTCCGAGAGCGAGGTCATCCATCCCCCTTCTTTCTTTCTTTTTTTATATATTTCAGAGGTTTCTAGGGTTTCTTATTAGGACAAGATGGAAGATTGAGTTTTTTTTTTAGTTGATTCTTTGTTGTTGTTAGAGATTTACGAGTTTTTTTTTTTTGGTTTTTGTGTTAGAAGTGATTGATGATGAATGTGGGTTTTGGTAATGCGCGATGAGGAACTTTGCGGTTGATTGTTTGTTGTTGTTTTGAGGTTGTAGATTATGAGGGAAGATGACAATAACTGGCCGGAGCCTGATCGCGTGGGGAGGCAGGAGTTGGAGATTGTGATTGGTAATGAGCATATCTCGTTTACGACCTCCAAAATTGGTTCCCTTGTTGATGTTCAGAGCAGTAAGGATCCCGAAGGGCTTCGCATTTTCTACTATCTGGTTCAGGTATGTCAACCCGTCTATAACTGCCAATTCTGTTTAGTTTTTCTTTTTGGGATCTTTTTTTCTTTTTTGTTTGAAGTGCATTGTTCATATACATGCCGTGGCTTGTTCGGCCCTGAGCCTATTGCACATCAATTGGGTTCTTTCTATTTGTGTTTTAAATTTGATGTTTTGGGTGGTCACATCTCTGCTAATTATCTTGAATTACCAATTAGTTATTTTATTTTATCTTCATCTTGCCGAATATTATGATTACTTAGCAAAGCGTGGGACATATTTGTTTGTCTTTCTCTTTCACTTTATATTAACTTTTTATCCAAGCCATGTAATGCAATTTGAGGTTTTTAGAGTCAATGCACATTTGTTCTTGCTTGATCTCTACCTAAATATCGTTAGGATGTACTAAAAATGATACTTATCTTAGTTGAGATAAATGTTGTATTTGAGTAATTTTTTCCCAAATGCAACAGTATGAAACCTAAATGCATAATGTTTTGTGAGGAAGAGGAAAGGGATTTGTGTCATAAAAGTTGTAATTTTTAGAGTTTTTTAACGGAAAAATGCTTGAGTTCTGCTGCATTATTTATGGAAGCAAATGTTAGCTACTTTATACATCAGATTTTTGAAGTTTGCATGTTAATATTTTGTTCATGGGGTTACCTCAACATATTTGTAAAAGAGGATTAATTCGATGTTTGAGTCAATCAACCTGTTCTGTCCCTGTTTATAGAAACTTATATACTGAGATTCAGATACGAGGAAATCAGTAAATGAAGCGGTTAAAATTTTGAAACACCTAACCGCTGTGTTCCATCTGTCCAAGTACCTCTGTCAGTCTTTAATGACCAATGATGACCTGAAAGTAGTTGCCTTCGTCATTATATGTGGAATATTTTCTTTTTTTTTTCTTTTTTTTTTCTTCTAATCGTCCCTGATTGCATTTGTAGATGATATCATCCTTGCTTGGGTTACATGTATAGGATTTTGATTGATGGTGAATTGAATGTCAACTTTTTCCACATTTTATTCTTGTTCAATGAAAGATATTTTCGTTTTGTTTTTATGAAATCTATATGCAATTGAAATGCTTTCAAAGACAGTAGATTGGTAGTGAGGACTTTCATCAGACACATCGATAATGCATTGAACATCCAAATTTTTCATCATGTTGCGATTGATTGTAAATAAAATGAAAAATAATTCTGGATGGAAGGAATATGATGTGTACTGTGTTAATAATACACCTTGGTTTCTCTTTAATCTTCATTCCCAGAAATTTATTCTTTCCATGATTTTTTTTGGTTGCAGGATTTGAAATGCTTCGTGTTCTCTCTTATTGGACTGCATTTCAAGATCAAGCCAATCTAGATGAACGGGTTAGAAAATCCCTTATTGTTGTGTGCCTACTGGCTACACCACAGACATTGGTCTTACATAGTTTGGTGTGAATACTTTGGCTGTTTTGTCAGCCGCTTGCTTAATTTACTTGTTTGGAACGAACACTTTGGCTCTTCTGTTAGCTGATTTGCTTTAAATTTTGCTTCAGTGATTTGAGGCTTTCTCCTAGGCTTCACTTGTGCTTCTTGTAGCCATCGGGCTTCCTTGGCAAAGGCAAACTTGTGACGGTATGACTTATGTTGTGTGCAGACTGCAAATTTTGTTAGATAATTCATGTAGGGTATTATCGTACGACCTTATGTAGTTTTATATCCCCATCCAACAAACTACCGAATAATAATCTTTTACAAATGGGTAAGGGGTGGCCGAAGAAATCTTTGTTGGTGCAAATGGTGAATTTTTAGTGTTTGGATACTAAAAAATTGTGATCCAGGAGCACCCTTTTCCACTAAAAGAATTAAAAGTGAGAAAATGAGAAAAAATGTGGAATGGTCTTCATGCTTTTTGTTGAAATATCTTAATTATTTGTGTCATGCGATTTTTATCTAGTCCTAGTTTTCTGGTCTTATTAGAGGTTGAGAAAAATATGGTCTTATCTCTAATATTTTGTGTTTATAAATAAAGAAATGATACGGTGAACTCAATTCATTAGTTTGAGTCACCTTTCAGTATTTATCTTCCCTTTCAGATGGCATCGATCCTGAGATCTAGGAAAGACCTGACTCCTTTATTTTAATCCTCCATTTGTTTTCTACAAGTCTTCATTTTTTTTTTTTCATGGCAAAGGGCAAGGTTGTTGCCTCTACTTATAACTATGAAGGGAATTGTGGGAGAAAGTTAGTGCTAAGGAAGCTTACACTCCTAATCTAAGCATTCTTCACAAGCACCCAAGTGCCAAAGAATTTTACCAGCTACAAGTATTCCTTTTCAAACACCTTCTAAGTGTCAATGAGTCTTATAATTAGCTCTAAACACTCATGGAGTAGTCACCACTTTAGAGTTACACCTTTCACAAGCTCACATCTAAGTCAAGGGAATCCTCCAGCCAAATACCTTTCTCTAAAGCAAAATGCACATACACAATTCTCACATCTAGGATGCTCACAAACCAATTTAAACACACTTGAGCATAACCTTGCATAAAAAATCACTCCTTTGTACATGTATTACGTAAAAATACAAGCTAATAGGTCAATGTCTATCCTAGCATAAGCTTGAGCTTCCCGATTCACACTAAGAGAGTTCAATAGGGTTTTTAGGGTTTTAAGGTTTTCCTAAACCACTCCCTTAAGGCCCTATTTATAGGTCTCTAATCCTTTTTTTAATGTAGTAGTCGTGGGTTCAAATCTTCCCCATTTACTTTTTCTAAAAGCTATTTTTTGTAACTTTTTCATAACAATCGACTGTCGAGCGATCGACCAAACGCTAACCAATCATTCAGCTTTATACTAGCTGATGGTCTTCTGTCACCGAACTCTCCAACCAAAGTCCCCCTCTAACTCTCTGGCCAAAGGCTCGTTCAGATGCCAAAACCTTCACTGAAGTCTCCATGTGTCATTTCCAGGATTCTCTTCATCCAGTTCGGCTATTGAACCTTAAACCAAAGGCTAACCGAACACTGGCAGAGTAAAGTTTTTTTCCCAAACCTAGTTTGGTAGTTGAATATCTAACTGAAGGCTAAGTCTTCCTTTTCCTTGGTTGCTCCTCATGTTCGGTTGTCGAAGTCTTAACTAAAGTGTTGCCAAACGCCTAGCACGCACAACTTCTCCTTCACACCATCATGCTTTAGTTGTCGAAGTCCCAACTAAAGGGCAGTCGAACATTGGAAACCCTTTCCTCCTTGGTTTGCATCCTCGACTTTGGTTGCCAAAACCATGACCAAAGTGTAAACGAATCCTCCATACTTCAACACTTCATACCTTGGATCCACCTTTGCATCTTCGATAGCTGAAGCCCATGCCAAAGATCTTTGATCCATTGCAAGCTCCTATTCTTCCTTTGAGTCTTCAAATATTGAATTCTTTCATTTAGTTGCTTGATATTATTTTTGCCCTTAGAAAATTTGCAATATTGTCTTCACAAAATACATTTCCATCAAGGTCATTTGATGAAGACAATTCCAATGTGATGTGAACTCACTAAGTAGTTGGTACTAATCTTAATGAAACATTCCCTTAAAGCTTGCCTTGTTGATCTTCAATTCTTCAAATCTTCGAGCTCATCCATGAAGTTTATGAATCTTCATTGCTCCAACCCTACACAAAAGGTTAGTTCAAAACAAAACAAGATATTAATATGGAATGCTATGTTGATGATGAGTATCGCATGCATCTTATGGCCAATTAAGAATTGACAATCCTAAACAAGTTTGTTATTCTCATTAATTAATCATAATTAGAGTTTAAGCTCATGAGAAGACTAAACTCTAAAGCCTCATATTTCTCCCTATATTAATGCACTCTCTTTAGACATGTGCCCATTACATATACTCAGCCTCCCTTTATGTCATCTCAATAAATAATTTATTACAAGGGATGGAGTTACATAGCCATGTCTAACACTCGTCATCACCATTATGTCCAAGCATCCAATATGTTGTGTATAGAATGATAATTATCAAAACATAGACTCAATAATCTCACCCTTTTGATGATTATCATCCTCAAAACTATCTTCTTAATATTGTTCGCTCTTCAATCTCCTATTTTTTGATGATGACAAAACATTAAAAGTCTTACTTATTCTTATCCCAAATCTCCCTTTTGGCCGAATTAACTTTACCTCCTCAATCTCCCCTGTTTTAGAAATTTAAGAAAAACATATGGGGAATATGAATGAATGGTGGAGAGACTGGTAGAGGGTAGTGATTGGTGCTGGAAAATAACTACATTGATTGGTAATTGACAGACTTTCGGTCAGGTTTTAAAAAAAAAACTTTCAATGCATTTGGTTACTGAACCATCATCTGAACACACTGTTTTAAATAAGTGAAAGCTTAGTCTAAAGGTTCGGTCAACTGAACATATAACCGAACACCTAACTGAAAGAGGGGAATCCGAGATATGAGTACAAATTTCAATTTTTCCAAACCTAAACTCCATTTAGTGGATGTATAGAGTAGTTGGGATAACTATTTTTAAATCTAAAATATCTTTTTGAAAGCAACTTTCCCCATTTACATATACTAATTATTTTCACAATGTTCCAAAATAAGTAGTCACTTATTGAGTTTCAATAAATCATATCAATAAGAGGGGGGAAATATGTTTTATTGAAAATTATATTAATTTTAAACTTAATTTCCCTTTTGAAAACACTTTTGAAAATCATTTGAAAATACCAATTAAAATACTATGGGGTAAAAGGATCAAAATCACATTTAATTTACAAGTGCTAAAGGTTTTAGAAATAGTTTTACCAATTGACAAGACACAGGTGGCATTTGGGACTTCCTTCTTTGCATCCTTGATTTTGGTCTCCTTGGTCCTTGGGCCTCTTTACCATAGGGACCCTTTCTATGAATTGGTGTTTGCTTGAGGATCGTTTGTACGTTGAAGGGTGATGTCTAATCTTGTTTGGACCTCTCCTTTGCTTGTTGACACTTTTCTTCCTTCCTTCATCTTTGTAGCTTGTGAAACCTTCAAGCCCTTGTTTTGATCCTTGGTAGTGATTCTTCCTTTTAACCTCTTGAAAATACTAACTCTTAGATATGTTGATTTCTCCACTTTAGCATCATCCATCCTCTCCTTAGGTACTCGTCTACATACTCCATAAGCAAATGCTTCTTTTATCTTACATGTGATAGAGGTATGTCCTATTTTTCTACAAGAACAACAAGATAAAGATGTAGAGGTAGATGATTGCAAAAAAGACATTCTTTTGAAAGAGGTGATTTAGCCAAATTAGGAACCATAAGGGATTAGTCCATATTTTTAAATTCTTGAAAACCCTAGTATTTTTTTTCCTTTTGCCATACTAAATTCTCCTTTAAGCTTATCCTTTCTTCGTGGAGTGAGGCCACTTTATTCTCCATTGTAATCGTGCTTTGCTCTATTGCCTCCTTTAAGTTTACCTTCTTTAGTGAATCTCTAAGCTCTATATTTCTTTTGGCCATTTTGATTCTCTTCTTATAGGCCTTCAATGCTTTTTAGAGTTCTTCCCTTGAGTAACTTGAAGGTGAGTTATCCATCTTGATTAACAAAGCTTTGATAGCAAATGAAGAGGGATTTGTGGGTGTTGGGTTTATCCAACATCGGCCGTGGATGATTTTGGTAATTTGTATATAGGCTAATGGGAAAATCTTATTCTTTGAGTTAACTTTTGGATTACGAGAAGCTCATGACACCTATTCCAAGTCTTTTTTATTCTTAATCCAAAAGTTAACTTAAGGAATAAGCTTTCCCATTAGCCTATATACAAATTACCAAGATTATCCACAACTGATGTTGGATAAACCCAACAACTCCCCTTCACACATTGGGCATCCCCAAAACTATCGTCGCCTGACAAACTCTCTCTAAATCATCAGGTGGAACCCACAAAGGAGACCATCCACAATCGGCATAGGCAAATACCAAAATCCACTTGACTCTGATACCACTGTTAGACCCTAATAGGCTTCCAACCAAGCTCCCATACCGCTGTTAGGCCCAATGGGCCCCAAAAAATGACTTGAAATAGGTGTCATGAGCCTTTCTTAATCCAAAAGTTAACTGAAAGAATAAGGCTTTCCCATTAGCCTATATACAAATCGCTAAGATCATCCACGAGCGATGTGCGATAAACCCAACAGTGGGAGAGAGCTAACTAAAAATCACGAGTTGATCAAGTGAGTTAAATCCCTGCAATGGTTAGTCCCCTCTTAATGATAGCAAGAATGGATAAGATGTAGAAGCAATTAAAGAACACTAATTAAACCAATAAGCCTAATTAAAAGATAATCAAAGGAACTGCAATAAGAAAAATAAATAATAGTTAGGCAAGGCAACTAGTTAACATAGACAAATAGCAATATGAACCCAATGGATTTTGATATTTCCACAATACTACTTATGTTGGTGAACTTGTCAAACTATATAAGTAGGATAGTGGCCTTGAGCCTGTTTCACTTAGCACCCTAAAGCAAGCAAGTCAAACAAAAGGGGCTAAGTGACATGTTCTAAAATAAATGAATATTAAATTAAACACAAGTACAAAAAGGGAGAAGGGAAGGAGGACACAAACAAAGTTTTTAAGAGATTCCTAACTTGTACATCATATTTTCTAGCCCACTAAGTCCTTCAGTTGGGTAGGTCTTCATAGCTTCACTATAACAATCAACTTGTATAACTTATAAGCAACAGTAAAACCTTCACAATCACCAAGTGCTAAGGAACACTTACAAACACCCTCCTGCTCAAGCACCCACCAAATGCTAAGAAAGCTTGCACTCCTAACCCAATCCTTCTTTCACAAGTACCAAATACCAATGAACTTCACAAGCTACAAGCTTTCTTTATCAAACACCTTCCAAGTGCGAAGGAGTCCTACAACTAGCTCCAACTTGAGTGTGGGCCCAGATGACCATATGAGTATGTTATGGAGGCTGAGTATGCCTAACATGAAAATGATAGTTTCAGTTATGATACAGTAGAGCACGAGTTATCAATATATACACAAGGTATATAAATAATTTTTTTTTATGAGTTAGCTAGGTTTTATGCCTAGATCTAGGCCGTTGCAACGTTTAGGATCAGTTTGGGATTTTTTAAGTATTTCATTTGCATGCAGCATAGGAATTTTGGATCACTTGATTTTGCCCATCAGGGCCCAGCTAGATTGAGTTTAGGGTTCGAGGCCCATTTAGCCTTCTTGTCTTGATTCCTGCCTATAGAGTCACTTTTACAACTCTAGTTAGTTTCGACTTTGGACAGTTTCGATCCGAGCTTTCCGTCCATATGTATATTGCATATACCCATAGGTGAGTCCCACTAGACCACGATCTATCATACGTTCAGATTGTGATCTGAGCAGTCCACATCAACCTTAGTTTTTCCCCATTAATATTTCAAATATTTCCATTAATTTTTCAAGTTTTCTACAATTATCGTTGCCACCACTTCGGCTCGCCACCGGCGAGTCTTCGCCTTGCCCTTGCCCACCGGATCGATACGACCATGACCACCTCGTGGCAGGCTATCATTGCATACCCACAATTGCCATCGGCGCTGCTGCAGTTGCTGCCGGAGATGGTGTTCTTGCTGCCATAGCCATCATTTTGAGCCATTTTTCGGCACGAGTGACTGTCCTCCATCGAATTCGACTACCCCCAACAGCTTCGTTTTGCCAAGATCTTCATTTTAAGACCACCCATGACCACCGCCATGACTGCAATCATTGTTGTCGATGTTGCCGTACCCCGTCTTTCCGGCCGTTTTCTAGCCAGCCAATGGTCGGACCTTACCGGTCATCACCACCATCATGTTCTCTGTCCTCCCCTCCATCGATCCCGACCTGTGGCGACCCTAGCCAAGCTATAGTCGACATTTTTCGGCACAATAACTGGCGGCCCTCCTCCCGACCCATTTACCTGCGCCGCGTTCACATGCCCGCTTTAGCGTATGTGTCTGCCTGACCACGTCACGTCTACGTCTATGTCTGCGTTCCCTCTTTCTCGACCGTTTTTGGTAATTCGAGAACCCCTAGATTAGTTTAAATGCATATTTACATTTTTTAGTATATTTAAATATTATGAGTATTTTCTTTATTAATTAATTAATTATTTATTTATTTAATTTATGATTATTCATTTCTTATTATTTATATATTTGTTAATTATGATAAATGATTATGTGACTAATTATTATTATTGATAGTGTATTTATTAATAGATATTATTAATATTTGTCTTATTATGTTTACTAAATTGTATATATATTTTTATTTATTTATTTGTTACATGTATGTTATTATGTATTTGTATTTAATTATGTATATTGTATTGTATAACTATAATATTATCATTCTTCATGATTAATGAGTATTAACTAATTTCTTATTTATTTATTTATTGAATTATTTAATTATTTATATATTTACTAACACGAATATATATGATATTTACTCGTGTTTAGCTGTGTATTTATATAATATAATTATATTATTATTTTATTATTATAGTATTGATTATGTTCATATATTTATTATTTACCTCTTTATCTATGAGTTTATTTATTTATTATTTATTATTATCATGTCTCAATTTATGTTCCACATGTGTAGTGATAGGTTTCTTATCACAGTTTTCTTTATTAGAATGTATTGATGATAGGAGTACACACCACGAGTATGCATCATATAAAAAAATCGATATTTTACTTAGCACTGGGTTCCGATGTTAGTTTTGGAGTCCGTGCTCGTCGTAGATGTGTAGATACGCTTGGAGCGTAGACTACAGATCCGTAGGACTCTCCCTTTCTGGTTGACTCCATGTGTATTTAGTTTAAATGTGTTATGGACATCGGATGACATTAGTAGCGTTTTATCGGATCCTTCCGATGTCGGGCCATTTAGCCTTGGTTTATACACCTGTTTAGTAAATCTACAAGGATGGGATCCCTTGTTAGTTTTCAAACTTAAGCTCTAGAAATATATGATACAAGCCTCTTCCCTAAACTTATTATATAAATACGTGTATTTTTACGAATTTCACAAATAAAAGAGTGAGGGGGTATGGAGATATGTATGGACCGTACTAGTACTCCTTCAAACCCTGAGGTAGTGCGGTGTATAAGGGTACTAATTAACGAAGCACATTTCTGAAATTTGTGGCACAAAGTTAACCATTTCTTTTGTCATTCGAGTATTGTGGTGGGTGTAATATAGAGGATGTGAGGGCGTACACATTGTATGTATGAATATGAATATAAGCCGTGCATGAGAGCCGACACTTGTTTAAGTATATTTGTTTACCGCCCAGTGTGAGGTAATTATGAAGTTTCATACATTTTCGTAGGTAATGGAATACTCGTTTGCCAGTTTGTACTAGTTATTTATTGGACTAGTAATACTCGTTACTGATGTTTTTCATATAATATACATAGTCTTGTAAATCCTGAGTTGACTTTGGTGGGAGGACAAATAAACGCTACACACATTTGAGCTTAACACAATTATTTTTTTATTACTTTTATTTACATTTAATGCATATTTAGTAATGTCTTTTATTCTCATGATGCCAATTGGGTTTTTTCAATCTATTTTATCGATCGAGTCATACTGACCAACAACTTTAAACATAACTTGACTCAATCGCAATATTTCTGATTCGGTTATGAGGTGAACCGAAATCGGGTGTTAAAAGTATGTTCTTTTCATAGATGATTTCAGTCATATGACCAAGTTATAGTCAATGAAAGATCAAGCTGAAGTCTTCTCAAAATTCATGTCTTTTGGTGATTTTTTGAAATTTCTAATGACTCAGGGAGTCCAGCATTGATTTCCACCCAAGCCTCCCTCTTTTGGATCTTCTTCTTGGAAATCCGGTACTCCAACCATATTTTTTAAGGATAAATAGAAAAGTGGGAGGCAGAGTTGGATTTTACCACAACTCTTGGTTAACACTAACAGATTGTTCAATTTTCCTTTAAAGGTACATAATGTGGGAGAGAGTTAACTAAGATCATTAAGCAAACAAGTTAGATCTCCACAATCCTTAGGCCTGTATAAGATTACAAGAATGGGCAAATAGTGGAAACAATTTAACCATAATAAGATGATAATTAAATAGGCATAAATAAATAAATATCAAGGCGATATAATGAACCCAAATCATTGCAGTGTGTTAGGCAACCCATGTTCAAACTCACAAAGTTACTTACTTCTGGTGAATTAATGAAACCATACAAGTTACAAAATGACCATGATATTGATTCACTTAGTTCTCTAGAGGGAATAAGTCAAACATAAGAGATCTAAGTGAAGTGTTCAATCAAGTGAATCAAATTAAAATAATGCATACAAAGATAGAAGGGAAGAGAAAAGGCATGAGATATTTTTTAAAGATTCCTAACTAGTACTCCTTTTTGCTAGCCTATCAAGTACTCTAGTTGGGTTAATCTTTGTAGTTTCACTATGGCAATTAACTTGTACACCTATAAGAAACCACAAGGACTCCTCAAGTGATAAGGAAGCCTCGGGCGCCTAGTGTAGGAAAGAGTTAACTAAGATTACTAAGAAAATAAGTTACATCCCCACAATCTTTAGACCCTTACAAGATCACAAGAATGGGCAAATAACGGTAACAATTTAAGAACAATAAGATGACAATCAAATAAGCAAAAATGAATAATAATCATGAAAAATAGTGAACTCAAATAGGTGTGTTGTGTGAAGCAACACAAGTTCAAACTCATAAAGCTATTTGCTTTGGAAAATTAATCAACCCATACAAGTTACTAAGTGACCTTAACCTTGATTCACTTAGTTCTTGAAAGCGAACAAATCAAACAGAAGAGAACGAAGTGTACAATCAAGTGAATCAAATTAAAATAATGCTCACAAAGAGAGAAGAGAAAAGATAAGACACAAGTTTTTTTAAAGAGCTTCTTAACTAGTACCCATCTCTTCTATCCCACCAAAGTCCTTTGGTTGAGGTATTATTCGTTTTACTATACCAACCAACTTGTACATTTATAAGCAACTACAAGACCTCCTTCACATAGTCCAAGTGCCAAGGAACCTTGTAATTTACAAACTCTCCTTCTCAAGCACCAACCAGATGCCAAGGAATCATACACTCCTAACCCCTTAGGAGCCTCAAACAAACCTTCATCCACAAGCACCAAGAACTAAGGAACTTTGCAAGCTATAGCCTTCCTTTTCAAATGCCTCCCAAGTGTCAATGAGTCTTGCAATCAGCTCCAAATGCATTTCAAAAAACCACCACTTGAAGCTAAGTCTCTTTTCTCAAGCTTATACCTTGAGCCAAGCGAGTTCTCTATCCAAGGACCCTCCTTCATTAGGCTCAATGATCACATACATTTTCAACACCTTAAGAGTTCACAAAATAAACTTAAACAATTGAGCCAAGTTTCATACATTCCTCTCTCTTGGGATTAAACAATCTGAGCTTAGGAATACAAGCTAAAAGGTAAAGCTAATCTTAACACAAGCTTAAGCTTCCTATATCTTCTAAGAGAGTAATAAGAGTTCAATATCATCCAAGGTATTCAAAATACACTCTCTAAAGCTGTATTTATAGGTTTACAACACCTCTACCTAAATAGTAGTCACTGGATATGAAATCCCCCCTCATTTACCTTTTCTAACAGCTTGTTATGGTAACTTTTCCATAAAGATTAATTGTCGAACAATTGACCGAAGGTCATTGAAACATCCACTTATACTAGCTAGTTGGTCTTTAGTTCCTCTTTGGCTACCGAAACACTAGCCGAACGCTCTCTCTCAAACTTTACTAAATATTTGTGATTTGCCGAACTTACGATCGGTTGTTGAAGCTCAGCCAAAGGTTCCACCTACCTCATTCTCCTTTTGTCGCGTCAGCCCTAGGGTTGTCCATACCCACTTCGGCTGCCAAGCCCTCTACCGAAGGTTAGCCAAAGTCTGACACTTCAATGCTGCTCCTGATCAAACCCCATGTCTTCGATTACCAAACCACTAATTTAAGGTTAGTTAAAAGTTGAATCCTCTTCTTCCTTGGCATGTACCACATATTTTCAGTTGCCGAAGTCTTGACCAAAGGGTAATTAAAGTCTCCACAACTTGACCACTTCCTTTCATTTTAAAAATTTGATTTCTCCAAGCGGTTGTTTCATCATCCAAGCTGACACTTGAGAGTTTGAAGTATTTTCTCATCAAAACAAGGTTTGACAGAAGCTTGAATTCCTAATACACTAGGAGCCTCTAATAAGCCTTCCTTATTAAGCACTAAGCGCTAAATATCCTTACAACTAGCTCCAAATATCCTTGGAGCAACCTCAACTTGAAGCTACTACCCTTACAAGCTCAAACCTTGAGCCAAGGGTGTCTTCAATCCAAGCACCCTCCTTCTCTGGGTCAAATGCTCACATAGCCTCTACACCTTGAGATTTTACAAATTGAGCTCATACACTTGAGTCAAGCCTCAAACAATTCTCTCTCTCAGGATTACACAATCAAAGCCTAGGAATACAAACTAATAAATAAAGCTAATCCTAATCATAAGCTTGAGCTTTCTATATGTCCAACAGATGTCTAAGGATTCAATGATAGTAAGATGTATTGAAAACACACCCCAAAGCCCTATTTATAGGTTTGAGACTCTTCTCCTAAAATAGTTTCCATTGGGATTCAATTCTTTCAAGTTTACTTTTTCTAACAGTCAATTTTAGTAATTTTTTCCTGAAGATCGGCAGCCGAACATCTGACCAAAGGTCCTATTGTGACAAAGGCAAGATTTATGAGCAAGGGACCAAAACCACTAGATGCAATGGAGTATGAATTGAATTCACATGCTATTCTGATGATTTTTCTTTTTCTTTTTTTTCTTTTTTTTTATAATATTATTTGCATAGGAGTACAAATTCAATCGAAAAAAGCGAAACAAATAACAAAGAACCCCGAAATCCATACCATAAGTATGAGATGACATGTTAGAAAAGGATATTGAAACTTCTAGATGAAGAGGAAGAAGTTGAGGGACTAGTAACACCTAATCCAGGACCAAGGCAACCGGTAAAACTAAGTCTTGAACCACAGGTCATGGGTCAAGCAGAAACAAAGAGGAGGAAGACACAAATTATCACCCAACAACTCAAAAAAGAGAAATATGGTGGGGAAGCAATAGTAGATTTGATGATAAAAGAGTTGGACAGATTGGAGGCCAAAGAGAAAACACCAGAGGAGATTAAAAGAAATTGGATTATTGGACAAAGGAGATTTAGAGTTTAAAGCATCGACATGTATATTAGGCAAAAGACACATGATGTATCCAAAGAATTTTATAGTGTGTGTGTGTATATATATATATATATATATACACACACACACTATAAAATTCTT
>JAVDBV010000385.1:0-12604 GCA_032619315.1 Piper longum
AGCTCAATCGTGCCACCGCCGTTCTGCCCCGACCAGCCCTGGCCACCGAATCGCCGCCCCAACGTCGAAATCGCCTCGCGACACCACCACCGTTCTTGACGTGATTCGCTGTCAACCGGGCCGCGCCGCCACCGCCGTGACGTCGACGACCATCCTTACCACCTCCTCGACGTTTCCCCCCTACCCAGCGCCACCGCCGAGGTCGGCTGTGGGCCGATTGGAGCGACCCATCGCGCGGCCAGATTCTGCGCCGCCGCCGACGGCCATCGCCATCACGGTCGGCTGTGTGGCCACCACCATTGGGTCGGCCTCGTCGAGACAGTACCGATCCTTACCCTCGATTGCCCCGCCATAACAGTCGCCGGAAAACCACCTGGAGCTGCCGGAAAATGGCTGGGACCCGCCAAAAAACCGCCGAACTTGCCTAAAGATCAGAATTGCTTGGTTTTATGCCGAGTTCATCCAATTAAACCTAATCGAATGTCGGACACCGCTGAGCGTCGAATTCAAGCTCCGACATGCGCAACGAAACCCTAGCCGTCGTCGATTGTCGACGACACGCGAGGTATAATTTATTTTATTTAATTATTTAGAGTTAACGATTATTAGCACAACATGTTATGATAGTGTGATTGAGTGGTTGATGTGTTATGTATTTTTATGCTAATAAAAATATGGATATATTTGATTGTGTGATATGAAAATAAATGCTAGGTGATTAATTAGGTCAACTAGATAGGTATTGTAATTTAATGTAAGGTAGAGTAGGAAAACTATATTGATTATTACTAATGTGTGTTGATTGATATATAGTTGATGTGTGTTGATTGATGCGTGGTTGCTATAGGATGTGTGTTGCATCATGAACGGGCGTTAGTATTTAGTTTTACTCGGTAGGTACGGAGTAGGAGCTTGCCGTCTAGGTGCGCAACCACGCTTGGAGCTTCTACCAAGTCCATTAGGACTCGTCTCTATTTTACGCTCTATTCTGTCGCATGTTTGATTTCTTATATATATATATTGTGTTGCTTTTCCTTTTCCGTGCAGGTTGGGGTGAGAGAAGGCAATTTAGCGACAGCCCATGCAAATTGATTAGGCAGACCGCCACATGTGGTATGGAAGTAGTTAAATTTAGCAGACAGCCACATGTGGTATGGAAGTAGTAAAAAACCTAGAGACAGCCACTTTTAGAGTGGTATGGATGATGACCCTTGACAATGAAATGAGAACGTGAAATGAGAATGCGAAATGAGAAATGTGAGATGAGAAAGGTAAGCCTAGAGACAGCCACCTTAGAGTGGTATGGAAGAGCCTCCCATTGACAGTGAAAATAAGAAAGATGAGTTTTCATGTGATGTTTTTATTTCAACAGGAGGGTTAGCTCTCCTATGCCAATTTGGTATTAGTTATTTCCGGACCATTGACAACCGCTGCTGACGTTTTTCTACTATATGTAGGTGAGGAGCGTGATGAATGAGAGTTGTCGGGACTGCGGAGGAGCAGCACAGAATCACGCACACATGCACTTGCCTTGCATGATATCTAATGATAGTGTGTTAATTGCGTATGATTGGAAATTTTATTACATTATGTTTTGACGAACTGCGTATGAAATGAATAGAAAAATGTGAATGAACAAGGAGCCTTGGAGATGAGACTCGGCTCAAGCGAAAATGAAAATGAAGATGATTGCATTTGGTTTTGATTGTCATATTTTATATCATTTTGATTGAATATATACAAGTATTCTTGTTGTGGATAGGTTGGCCCTTATTGCACTTTTAGGGGAAATTCTATCCGATTTTTTGTAGAAATAAGTATTTTCCTTGTGATTGCTCGTTTATCGCTTTTGTTTTGTTTTGTTTACATATCATGGCATGCATGTAGGACCACGTTAGAACCCAAACATATCATCCATGCCTTGCATGTTTGCATCTTTGTCTTAAGACGCCGAGGGTAGATCTTGGTCAGCTTAACCGAATCTAATAGATTAGTGAAAGATTCGGTCGCCGGTGACACTTCCCGGTCGGTTCGTGGGTGAACCGAAGTGGGGTGTTATAATCCTGGCCACCACCCGGACTCCATGACAAATAGGAGCCACATTGCTTGCCGTTGTCACGCCGCCGTCACTGTCCCCTTCAACCCCAGACATCTATCCTTGTCCCTGTGTGCCATCTCCATGATTGGCCAAGGGCCGATTGGGCAAGCCAACCAACCCTAGCCGACCCACGATCATCACCCTCACCACAATCATGGTCGAGTCGAACTTGACGAGCTGGTACCGACCCACAGCCCCGATCTCTTTATTGGAAATCGTTCGATTTTCACCAAATTCATCCAGCCAAAGTATATTGAACTTCAGACGTTGTCAAGTGATGAATATGAATCCCGAACCATGCACTAAATCCTAGTTGTTGCTGATTGTCTACGACACGATGTATAATTAACTCTGACCTAACTATTTAAAATATATTGTTATTAGCACAATAGGCTAAGATTTGATTGAATGACATAGTAAATTTTTTTTATTGTACATAAAAATAAATTTGTATGATTTGAATGATATGAAATAATTCTAATAAACTGATTAAGTAAATTAAGTATGAATTGTTAATTAGCTCCAATGTAAATTACGAAATCATGATGTGAATGTTTGATATGAGTGATTAGTACCCTTATGAGTTATTCTAATTAAGAAGTATATGATCGATTTTATTTAACAGGATAGTCATCTCTTATGTATTAGTTTGACTGTTAGTTATTTATTGACCATTAATACTTCTTAATAACATTTTTGTATTATATATAAAGGTGAGAACCTGAATGACAGAGTGTTGTTGGGACTATGGCGAAGCATCAATGCAACTTGCATACATGTACCCGCCAAGAATAAATGTGATGTGATGTACTCTTGTAAATGGTGTGATTTATGATATTTTATAATTGGAAATAGTAAAATGATTAACGTGTGAATATTAATACGAGTAGAACTGAAGAAGATGAGCTAAGGGGGTTGAGACCTGACGCAACAAGATAAAAATAATTATGATGTGAATGCTAGATGTAAATACAATGTTTTGGTTATGTTTTACGCTTTTATTGTTCTATATATATAATATTTGTTGTTGGCAGGGTGACCTCTTTTGTACTTTTAGGGGAGACTATGTCTATTTTGTTTTAAAAATTATTTTTTCAACTTTTAATGAGTTTGTGTTGTTTTGAATATAAATTGCATATCATAGCATTCATTTAAAAAAAATGTTAGAACCTAAACATCTCGTCCATGCATTAAATGTTTACATCACTATCTCGAGATGCTGAGGGTAGATCCGGGTCGGCTTAGAAGATTAGAGATCAGTTCGATCATTGGTAGGATTTCTGGTTCTGTTTGCGGGTAAACCAAATTAGATATATTATAGGTTACATGTGTGCAAAACATGCTCTAAGTTGTGCCAATGGTTATATTTCTACTTTATTGTTTTTATTTGAAAATTTTCTTACCAATCAATAGTGTGACAGTGTGTTCAGGTTAGAGGAGTGAATCATTTTAGGATGGTGAGACAGACTCATAGGACATAGATTAGGGCCCCATCCCCTCCATTGCCCAAACATGATAGTTCCAACCATGATCATAATGACACAACATCTAGCCGACTGAGGACTACCATGCCACCAAGAGAGCCCAGTGTGTCAGTCTTAGTTAGTCATATCAATGAGAGCTATTGCCATGACAGTCACTGTAGTAGCAGTAGTCGACTGAAGAGAGATACAACAATTTCCAGATTAGCTGAGGCTCAGATACAAATGTATCAAAACCAAGAGGTATTTAGGCGAGAGCTGAGACAGATAGCCCTCTTAGTAGCCATATCCAAAAAGTGGCCAAAAGTGGTCTATGAGGCATGAGGAGAGCAGTAGTTCCCCTAGACCCTCAGCCATGCCCTCTTCCACAGCTGCAATAGAGGAACATTCCAACAAGGGCTCATTTCAAACAAGAATGGGCTCAAATGTCAATGAACCCGTAGTACCAGGTAGTGGGCAGACTGCAGGTGGAAGTAGAGCGACATGATTTTACAGGGTCCCAGCAGGTATACAACCATAGTTTTTGTAGTATGAGCTAGAAGAAGGATCTAATAGATCAGCTGAGGCAAAAAATTTGGAACTATGGCTGAATGAAAAGTTCGTGAAAAATGGTGGACAACCATTCTTGGGAAGATAGATGCATAAGAGACATTCTTACGGATATCATCAGCCATTGGTGTGTTTGGCAGTATGGTATGCCCAATGGAGCACAGGGTACACATTATCAAAGAGGCATTCCAAGATGAAACCAGGATATGGTGGGATTCATTTATGGGTTTCACATTTGCCTATCGACAACCTCAAGACATCACCTGGGAAGAATTCAAAGCGGAATTAGATGGGAAGTATTTTTCGACAGATGTTAGGAAGAAAAAAGAGCGGAAATTTCAAACACTGAAAGAGGATCCCATGACAATGGTGCAGTATGTGACCAAATTTAGATTTCTGGAAAGGTTTGCACTGGATTTGGCTTTGACCGAAAGAAGAAGGATAGAATGCTTTTATGTGGCTCTCCATCATGAGATCTAGATGGCTTATTTAGATAGGAAGTGTTCCTCCTTTGGTGATATAGTGAGAGCTGCTGGTGAGGCAGAGTGAATTATAGTTACTAGACCTCGCCAATACTTTGACTAAAGGAAACAACATCCAAGGCCATATCAGGCAGAGTAGGAAGCACAACAAAGATATCGAAGAGATGCACCAGTTAAGGGCTATGGATTGCTAGGGTCAAAACAACAGACCACCTTTCTGTCAGATTGCAAATGTAATCATGGAGGTGAGTGCAAACCAGGCACAAACACATGCTACAGTTGTGGTCATCCAGGAGATAGAATTGCCGAAGGTAGAGTAGGCACTAACAATCAACCAGGGTATAGAGATACAGACTGATTGATGGACCAGCACCAATAGCTAACAATCCCAACGCCTCAACAGAGACTTACACTTCTAGCTCCCCATCATCAGCAACAACAAAGAGGCCAACAGGGTCAGAGAGGCAGAGACCAACTACCACCTATATAGCAGCAGAGGGAATAGAACAATGGAGGGTACATGGCTGCTGGGTAGGCCAGACATCAAAGAGGTAGGTAGTAGGCACCGCGAGCTCAGGATCAAAGTGATTAGAACTAGGTGGTACCGCCAACAGCACCTACTACCCCAACACAGTAGTAGCCAATAAGGATATATGCAACCACAATAGTAGAGGCACTAGAGGACATGACAGTCATGACATGCACTCTTCTCGTAGGCTTTATACCTGCACAAGTCTTATTTGACTCTAGCTGCACACATTCCTTTATTTCATATGCACACACAAGTAGAATTGGAGGTAAGATAAAATAATTACGACATTCACTATTATTGTCAACTCCCACCGGTAGTGCTATAGCTAGGGGCGAGAGTGTGCATAATGTCCCTGTTGAGATTCAATAGCGACAGCTTGTAGCTGATTTGATATTATTCATGCTACAAGAATTTGATGTGATATTTAGAATGAACTAAATATCCAAGCAAAGAGTCATGATTGATTGTTGAAGAAAGAGAGAGATTTTCCACCATAGAAGGTGCCACTTTTTCTTCCAAGGTCAGGGCATAGATAGAGAACAAGAATAGATATCCAATTAGAATGCAGTGACACAGTTAGATCGGGGTAGTGACATGATAATGACAACATTAGTATTGGCTAAGCATGGTGGCTGAAAGGATAGACTGAACATTGAGCAGATTCTAATGGTCAGTGAATTTACTCATGTATTTCCAGATGAGATTACAGGATTACTGCTGGACAGAGAAGTAGATCTCACCATTGAATTGGTGTCAGACACAACATCTTTCTCTAGAGCTTCATACAAAAGGATACCTCTTGAGCTCAAAGATTTCAAGGAAAAGTTACAAACACTATTGGATGAAGGATTCATCAGACCGGGTGCCTCTCCATGGGGTGCATAAGTGCAATTTGCGGGGAAGAAGGATGGAGGCATGTGTTTATGTATCGATCATAAGATGCTAAACCATACAACTATTAAGAATGGAAACCCTCTTGCTCATATTGATGATCTATTTGGCCAGTTGAGCTCATCAGTCATCTTCTCAAAGATTGATTTGAAGTCAGGATACTACCAGTTGAAGATTAGAGCACAAGACATCCCGAATACTACATTCAGTACAAGATATGAACACTACAAGTTTTATTCATGTCTTTTGGATTGACCAATGCTTTAGTAGCATTCATGAACTTGATGAATATAGTGTTTAGTCTATATTTGGACTAGTTTGTGATCATCTTTGTAGATAACATGCTGGTATATTCTTTGTCCAGGGAGGAGCATGAGCAACATGTGAGTATTGTGTTGTAGATGCTGAGTGAGCATAGATTGAATGGAAAGTTTTTGAAGTGTAGCATTGGCTCTCAAAAGTAAACTTTCTCAGCCATATCATCTTAGCAGAAGGTATCTAAGTAGATCCAACCAAGATAGAAGTAGTAGTATAGTGGGAACTGCTAAAGACGCCTACACAGGTTCGGAGTTTCATAGGCTTAGCTGGATACTACAGACTGCTCATATAGAGTTTCCCTCCCATATCAGCCCCTCTTACACGGCTGACTAGGGAGGGGGAATGATTTAGATGGATAGGTAAATGTGAGCGGAGTTTTAGGATGTTAAAGGAGAGGTTGACTTCGGCACCTATCCTCATATTACCAGAAGGACAAGAAGATTTTGTAGTTTACATAAATGCCTCAGACGTTTGTCTATGTTGTGTTTTGATGCAAAAGGATAAGGTTATAGCCTATGCGTCTTTTCAACTCAAGGTGTATTAGCGTAACTATCCTACACATGACCGAAAGCTCGCAACATTAATATTCACGCTCAGAATATGGAGGCATTATTTGTATGGCGCATCTTTCACACTCTTGACTAGACACTAGAGTCTGATGTACATTTTCACACAAAAGGAATTGAATAGTAGACAAAGAAGATGGTTAGAGCTATTATCAGACTATGAGATTAACATAGCATACCACGAGGGCAAAGCAAATATAGTACCAAATGTTCTGAGCAGGAAGCTAGTTCAAGGCTCTACAAGATTGGCAAAAATATCAGTGACTTAGCATGCTACAGGCTAGAGATAGTTGGTCGGAATGATGGCACGATTGACCATTCAACCAAATGTGCAATATATCCAGGTGGAGTGAAGATGTATCATGATGTTTGATGAACATATAGGTGAACATGAAAGAAAAGAGAGGTGCACGACATAGTTACCAGATGGTTGGTGTGCTAGCAAGTGAAAGCTGAGTACGTATATTCAGGAAGAACACTATAGCCATGGGAAACCCCAGAGGGGAAGTAAGAGACTACAACCATGTCGATCCCCAATATGTTAGGTATAGGGCAGCGAATCAATAGTAGTTGGGCTTGAAATGATTCAACAGACATAGAAGGTAGTAAAGCCGATCAGGAAGAGAATGAAGTTAGCTCAGGATAGACAGAAAAGTCATGCCAATCAGTCTAGATGTGAGGTTCATTTTGCATAAGGAGATCACATTTTCCTAAAGGTCTCTCCGACTAAGGGAAACATGAGATTCGAGATGTGTGCGGAACTCAATCCACAATATATTAGACCATTTGATGTGATCGAGCTCATTGGAAAAGTGGCTTATAAGGTAGCATTGCCACCTCATTTGTTTGCTTTACATAATGTATTATATGTGTCATTGCTAAAGGTGTAACATCCAGATAACTCTCATGTCATTAGTTTCAAATAGATAGATCTATAGCTAGACTTGACATACCTAGAGGATGTAGTCAAGATTGTAGACCGTTGAGTAAAGGTTTTTAGAAAAATTTCCACTAGTATGAGTGCAATGGACTCGATGAGGAGTTGAAGAATCCACATGGAAACATGAAGATGAGATGAAGAAGAGATACCCAGAGATATTCAAGCAACCAGGTTGACAACGAGGTGCTCTAGTTGAGTCCTAGTCTTTTAGATTATGGATGAGTTTGAAACCTCCTTAGGTAAAATTTTGAGGACGACATTTTTCTAAGGAAGGAAGGTTGTAAAACTAGTGACTCGAGTAACAGTTTTATATTAGTGAACCAGTCGGTTCAGCCATCAATTTGAGTCGAGTCAATTTCAAGACACGCGTGATGAGCTGAGATCGACCATAAGTTATGAACATTGAGGGTCAAGTGTACCCGCATATATGATGATAACGTGAGAAGAATAATGAGAAATGAGTTATTATAGTATACGAAAGTATGCAATTATTTTTTTAGTGTATTTGATCGTAAACTTATTTTTTAGCCGAATAACGCATTAGGATGTGTTATATACTAGTCTGGGTCGGTTATTAGTTATATAAATGTCATTTTCATGTTATTGAGTATATTATATTTTATGGAATTTTCCCATATTTTTTGGAGATTTTTTGTATTTATTAGGAGTTAGTTATTATTTTTTACTCGAGTAGTAGTTGAGTCAATTTTTATTTACAAGACTGCCACTAAAACCCTCCCCTGACACCTGTCTCCCTCTCCCCCGACCACCATACCACCGGCAATCGATGCTGCTAAAGCTGTTGGAGCTTGCCGATTCTTTCCCCCCAGCATTTGGCTTCCACAACAAACGGGTGCAGCGGGCTTGCTCCGCGATCTAGACGTACTGCTTTGCCGTCACTACCCCCTTTGACCCTAGACGTCTATCCCCCTTCCCATCCACCAAGGGCTGATAGGTCAAGCCCACCGACCTTGGCCCACCAACGTCGCTGCCATCTCACTCATCACCATTGTGTTCGTGTCGAGATTGTTGGGCCGGTGCCAACCTATAGCCCTAATCTCCTCTTTGGAAAAGTCGCCAAAAAATTGTCCGAAAAATCGGATTTGTTGGAAATCGCCAGATTTTTGTCGAATTTATCTAGGCAAACCCGATTGAACTTCGGATGCTGCCGAGTGCTGAATTTGAGTCTTGAACCACACGACAAACCCTAGTCAATGTCGATTACCGACTACTCGAGGTATAATTAGCTCTGAATTAATTATTTAAAATTTATAATTATTAGAACAACATGATAGGATTTCATTGATTGACACAGTAAAATATTTTTATTGTAAATAAAAATGAATTTGCATGATTTGAATGATATGAAATGAATACTAATAAACTGATTAAGTGAATAAAGTGTGAATGGTTAATTAATTGAAATGTAAATTAGGAAATCATGATACGAACTGATGTGAATTGATGTGAATGTTTGATATGAGTATGTTAGTTACGATGAGTGAATGCATCATTTAGATAGTAAGCGTTAGCTTTTAAATTTGATGTGTAAGTACAAAGTAGAAGCTCTTTGCCTAGGCACGTAGATACAATTGAAGCTTCTACCACGTCCGTTTAAAACTTTCTTCTGATTTGACTCTTTCATTCTGTCATGATTTAGTTTAATAACATAAGCGGACATGTTGAGTGGTGGATTTATCGTATCCCACTCCACACAGGTCATTTAGCTATACGAATTTCCAGATTAATAACCCTCGAGGAGAGATCCCTTTAGTTTTTTTTTTTTTTTTGAAAACTCAGATCCAGAATGTGATGCATTCAGGTCTACTATATTACAATCTCTACCCAAATCCATGTATGTATAGTTTTGTTGGTTTTTCCAGTGAGATGTGAGACAAGGGAAAGTCTACTCACGCGCATCGTGAGTAGTGGCACATGCTAGTCAAAGTGGATTTTGGATTGGTAAGCGAGCCATTCTACTCCCAAGGGATCCCGACAACTCTATCTTTAAGTTTCTCAAACCTGGAAAAGTGTGGACGATTACGGGTACTACAATACAGCGCATATCTAGCTTTTTGGATTCAAACGGTACTAAAGGAGTCTGCCTAAGAGTACTTGGCCTCTGTGCTTAGGGTCAGGATTGATACGGAGGATGTAGACGGCTTTAAGATAATTAATTTTACTATGCAAGGGATAATTTGGAAATGTTGAGGCATCTGATAAGTCAGAATAGAATGCTTTCAAGCTAAGGCTGACGGCTACTGATTATAGCCCTTTTGAGTGATTCTAATGAAAAAGTATATTATGGATTTTATTTAACAGGTGAGTCATCTATCTTGTTCCAGTTTGACTATTAGTTATTTCCGGACCAGTAACACTCGTTATTGACGTTTTTATATTATACATGAAGGTGAGAACCTAAATGACTGAACACTATTAGGACCGCAAAGGATTAATAATGCAACTTGCACATATGTACCTGTCGAAAAGGAGTGAGAATGTGATGTGATGAACCACTTTGAATAATGTGAATTAAATATTACGATACTTTATTGCTGGAAATGATGTGTGAATTTAATAAAATGAGCTGCGTGTGAATAGAACTGAATATGATGAGTTAAGGGAGTCGAGATTTGATGCAACAAGATATACATGATTATGATGTCAATTATGGCTAGAAATATAATGTTTTTGTATTGTTTTACTTCTTTGAAATTCTATATATATAATATTTATTGTTGACATGGTGGTCCCGTTTACACTTTGAAGGGAGACTCTATCCGTTATGCTTTAAAAATTCTTATTTTTTGAACTTTTAATGAGTTCTTACTGTTTTGAATATGAATTGTATATCATAGTATTCATTTAGAACAATGTTAAAATCTAAATATCTAATCTATGTATTAAATGTTTGCACCAATATCTTGAAATACTAAGGGTAGATTTAGATCGGCTTAACCGAATTAAGTATATTAACGAACAGTTAGTCGCCGATAGTATTTCTTGTTCGGTTCAGAGGTGAACGAAATTGGGGTATTACAAATTTAGAATCCTCTAAATAAGACATCACATAATTAAATGCAGAATCAAATTAGATTTATTTTTTAATAATTAAGCTACATTTAAATCCTACCAATAAAGTTCAAAGTATTTTTTCATCACCCACAAAACATTTAATCTTCCTTACTCTTGGACCCAAATTCTAATTAAAAATTTCATAAGCTTACAAATTTAATCCCTACTATTGAAGGAAAAGCCTATTTATTTTTATTAACTAATCTTAGGAAATAATTAATCTATTAGGATTATAACTCGTCTTTTAATATTTAATGATAAATAATAATATAAATCATCATAATTTTTAATAATAATATTCTTAATTTAGAATCTAAATAATTCTATTCGAATTATAATTCTTTTGTACGTTTAGGATGCCTATTTATTTTAGTAATTCATTCAAAAGTATGGTACAATGCATATTCAAATACTTAGTTTAGGATTTCTACTAATACATATTTAATACCAATTTATTATTGATTTCAAATATAGTTAATTTTGTGTTATTCATAAATTTCAAAGGTACCTTCAGCAATGTGGCAAGAATGCGCCGCCCTCAGTATTAATGTTGTTTTGAGTCCACAGTCTCCGATCCTGACGAATTTTAGATATTGCAACCGTGAGTTGTTAGACATCCCTGATATTATAAATCTTAATATCATCCACTCATTTTATGTTATATATAATAAGTACCCTTAATCAATCATCATTACTTAAATCTATTCTTATTAATATCATCCACGAATTTTAGTTAGGCTCCCGAGAGTTGTTAGACATCCCCTGATATTATAAATCTTAATATCATCCACTCATCTTATGTTCTATACAATAAGTACCCTTAATCAATCATCATTACTTTAATCTATTCTTATTAATATCATCCACGAATTTCAGTTATGCTCCCGAGAGTTGTTAGACATCCCATGATATTATAAATCTTAATTTCTTCCACTCATCTTGTGATATATATAATAAGTGCCCTTAATCAATCATAATTACTTAAATCTATTTTTATTAATAAAAGATGAACTCAATACTAACTTTTGATTAAAAATTGGAGATTTAATTGATCAAAATATAGCAAAATCAAAATAAAAATCAAATTATTACATTTAATCTTTTCATTCGGATCTATTTTTAATTTCAATCAAAATTTATATTGAAGATATTAGATTTTGTAGTGCATCTTCTTTTTATGAAACATGAATTTATCTGTAAGACTAAAATTTATATGGAATATAAGTACGACTTATTGCCTAGTTTTCATAAAAACTTAGTGTAAAAACAGTTTTACAGGGTTCTATTCAAAATGAGTAGCCATTTTTTAGGTTTAAGAAATAATTTTTTTCAAAATAAAATAATTTCTTAGTAAAAACTTAACATGATCACGGGCGAAATTGACCTAATTTTTAATTACGAAATTAAATTTTTTTTATAAAATATTATTTCGTAATAAAAACATAACTCGATCACATGCGGGATTGAGTCAAATTTTTTATGAAATTATTTTATTTTTGAAAAATTTATTTACAAAAAAAAACCTGATTCGATCACGGATTGGACCAAATCAAGTTTTTTTACTAAATTATTTTTTTTTTAAAAAATTAATTCATAATAAAAACTTGACTCGATATTGTGCAAGATCGTGTCAAGTTGTGGGTGGGGAAGCAGAGTAGTGGCAGTGGCTGCG
>JAVDBV010000386.1:0-13971 GCA_032619315.1 Piper longum
TAGGGTTCATGAAGAGGAGAGTCGGACAGACCGACCATATAAGGCCGGTTTTTAATTTTTTTGTCCCAGCCCGGTCCAAATGATTATTTGTTTATTTATTTATTTATCTCAAATTTTTTATTATTCTACTGTAAAATATTTGCGAAAAAATAATAATATTAATTAATTAATAGTTGTAATATAATCTAATTGATATATAAACACTATTTATTCTTTGAAAATAATTTTTCATTAAAAAATCAATGTTCTTTTATCATTTCTAACTCAATAGTTAAATGATGTTAATTCTAAAAGTTATTGATAATGCTTATTAATCGAGTCAATTACAATTATTAATTTATTCATTAAAAAAAATCATTAGCCGTGAGCATGAATTTTTTTTTGAAAATATCTTTTTAGGGTCACGAGCATGAATTTTTTTTCCCCCAAATGGATGATACAAACCTGGACTTGTTTTCTTGTATGTATAGTATAACTTATTTGTCTTCAACATTGAGTTAATTTATTCCTATTTATAACTATTTATTATGAAGTACTTTTATGATATTAGTAATCTAGTCATGAATTTAGGATATATATTGTTTAAAATAATAAATATCGAGTTCCGAGTGGACTCTATTTCTTTCAGAATTTAAGTATTTATATTACCTTCAATTTATGTTATTTGTTATTTGTTAATATATTTTATATAAATAGTTGGAATGTAGGAGAGTTCATCATTATGTGGATCAATGATCCTTTCCATATAGTATAAGAGTAACATATATTTTACAAAGGAAAGCTCATACATAGTTACATAAAAGATATTAGAGTAACCTATTAAGTGGTATATATTCCTTAATTCTCATTGTTTTTTTTTTTGTCAAAACATTGCATCATTAAGCCAGTTATAAAGGGGGGCACATAGTGAGTCTTCCAACCAAGCCTCTCCTTTGTCTTCAATCTGAAAAAAAAAGGTGTAATCAGTGGTCAGGACTAATTTAAACTAGAAGCAATAATTTGATTAACACAAAATAATTAACAAATTTATGGGTTTTTTTTTACAACGCAAAACATGATATTACAGAGGAAGTTACTTCAAACCTAAATAGAATAGGATGTAAACAATTAAGATGATCAAATAAGAAATATTATTTGTTGAATATTTATAATAGTTTTTTTGTGTATATTGATTAATGAAAATCTGTGCTTTTACTTTGCTAATGTCATTGTATTCATGCTCTTCAGCTGCCTCATGAACTCCACTGTTACTTGCAAACCTTCCATGAACTCGGCGACGCCTATCCGCGAGAGTTTTCCGACAAGCATACTACAAATTAGGAGAAAATAATGATGATTAATTCGACAACCAAAAGTTGTGACAAAAATTGCGACGGATAGTCCGTGACAAAGCATTTAACATCAAACATATGGTCAATTAGCTGCTTAATGGCAGATATGTTAATTAGACCTTGATGGTTTTATTGAAGTTCCTTTGGCTTCGCTTCTTCAAGTATCTGTGGATTCTATCCTTTCTCTCTTCCACTGAATACCTTTGGATTTTCACACCTGTTTGCCCATTGTTTCCAATGCAATGGATTTTCTGAAGAATTGTAAAACGGGCAAGAAGATCATTATTAAATATAAATGTATCTAATTAAGGACTGTAAAATAAGTTTATCTTAATTATGCATACCCATTCTTCTCTAGAGGCAGCACGAGTACCACCCTGGAAGTGTGTTACATAATCACCAGTAGCAGAACCATGAACATTTGCTGACCTCCAACAAGCGAAATCCATTCCGGTTACCCCTGAATGATCGGAGAACCACATTCGAAAATCCGGTGATGCTTGATCGTTTTCCGGCGGCGTCGAGTCGAAAGTGCCATTGCCCAAGAAAGAGCTGGTTCTGCTCCAATTGTTGTCGTTGGGTTCTGGAGAAAGGAAGGGCCCTGTGTCCAAGAAAATGGGTGGAAGAATGTAGGTGAGATCAGATGGGGGAATGGAAGCCATTGAAGGAGGTCGGAGGTACTGAAAAAGTTCTTGACTGGTCATATGAAGGTTTGGCAGACTATTTATAATGTGCTTTTGTTTATAGTGTTCTTCAATGCTAGGTTAATAGGCTATTTCTTTTAGATATGGTTATCATGTATGTAGGGGTATAAACAAGCTAAATTGGCTCGCAAGTTTTGTATGTTCGGTTCGGTTTGATTCAATTCAGTTTGAATTCGTACTTGTTAATTTTATGCTTGAAAAAATACTCGGCTTGAAATAAATAGCTCGTTGAGCAACAAACAGAGTTTGAGCTTAAGAGTGTTCGACTCAATTTGACTCGAAACTCGAGTTCAATGTGTTCAAACTCGAAAAAATACTCGGTTCAACTCGGCTTGTCAATACTATTAAGGTCACATTGAACTTATATAGTGTTGGAAAAAAATTTTAATCATACAGAAGTCGAGCACAAGCCAAACACAATATTCGCTCGGTTCGAGCTTGGCTCAAAAACATAGTGAGTCAAACTCAAATACTATGAATTTTAGACGAGCTCGGCTCGACTCATAATACATCAAAGCTCATTAAACACTCAAATAAACTCAAACATGCTTCCCAAAAATCAAGCTGAATTCAAAAAAATCCCTGTTTGGCTCAGTTCCGCTCGTTTACACCCCACATATATGGTGAAAGAAATTCTAATTTAAATTTTATGTTGTATTTGTAACAATGTTTCTAGACCTAGTAAATCACTTTAATTTTCATCTTAGAAGATAATGATATAGAACCCGTTATAGCTTATAAGCTCAACCATTTAAATTTAATTGGACCAATTCTACATTGTTGTAAATTATGAAGATTTAACTAATTTAATTTAGCCGAGGAAAAGTAAAAGGAATGTGAAATTATTTACCTTTATTATATAGGGGATAAGGTTTTTCCGCGTTATAAAAGGGAGTCAAAAAGTGGAGATTATTTTATTCGACAGGTTAAACCACAATCATCACGAGTTAATGAGATTTATCACACAAATGAGATCCAATAGACATTGCCTTTTTTTAAATAAAATAATATAAAATAAAAATAAGGTGACTTTATCTAATAACTTTATTAGGAGAATAATATATATTCATAAAAAAAGTTTTATCCAAAGGTTTCTTTAGATGAATAGTCATTGCCGAAAAACAGTAGCTGGGCATAAAAGGGTCTCCATTCTGGTGAAAGCTGTTCCTGTTTAGGTCCACTTGGGATTGGGAGGAGAAAAGAAAACATGTGCAATGTAAAAGGTTATAATGTTCTATTATCTTTAAAAAAAAACTTGAAAATTTCAACTACATACATGAATATTAGTGACTACCAAATAAACATCTAAACCATTCCCCATCAAAACTTCTTGTAGCAAAGCATATGAAAAGTATATATAATACAGAAGCAATAGGAAATAACAACATACTAAAGTGTAGTGCCAAGAATCATGAGTCTGTATATAAAATTTAGCTTTGCCCAAGTTCTTCTTTGAAGATTGGAAGTTGTATCAGAGACTCAATTACTAATATCAAGCAAGGAATATAAAATCTAGAAAGAGCCTTTGGCATCAGGTTCTTCCCTTTACCTTTTATATAAGTGTGCCCTTTCACACTTTCTACATTGTTCATCACAATTACTTGATCATCTCCCAGCCCTTTTACTACCAATTATTAAGGGTAGTCAAAGCTTATTGTATGCAATACTAGTTACCCTATATCATGGTTTAAAAACTTAGGACTCGACTAGATAGACTATGGAGTAAAGTTAACTTGAAGTCGACTCCAAGCTAATTTGGAGTTACTATATCAATTTTTCGTTTCAACAAACAAAAGAGTATATCAAATTAGTAAATATTATTTACTTTAACACTCGAAATTAATAAATATCTAATTTATTTATTTTAAACTATTAATTTAACTAAAATAAAAAATAATAGATCTTTAAAAAAATTTATTTAACTGAGAAAAACTCAAGGAGATTCAGAAAGTCATTTTTAAAGTTTCACTACGGAAGTCATAAAATAGAGACAATTCAGGGAATTTTTGAAGTCAAAATGAAAATTTAAAATTATATACCATATATTGCAACATGAAGCTATTTCGAACCACTATTTAAGAAAAAGAGAAATCCTAAGAAAGAATAAGCCCAAAAAAACGAAGAATATTTGAGCTACATTAAGACTTGCTAATAGACGAAAGTTTGACTGTTTATATAGATTTGGAGCATCATGTCTAGTTCTGATTGACGAGGAGCTCATGAGAGTGAATCTATTCGTAAGGGTCAGTGGACACAAGATCACCAGAGATTGGGGTGTCTTCCAACTTGCATTATCTTCATCAAAAGTTTTATTTTAGAACTCATATGGGCACTCCTTTTTCGGGTTTTAATCATGAATTTAATCTACATATACAATTTTTTTTTTTTAAAAAAATAGTAGATTTGAACCTACACCTTTTGGCTATCATTGTTGTATTGAATTATCATTTAAAAAAAAATATTAGTCAATAAGAGCAGGAATCTTCCTTTTGAACCAGGGGTCTTTGTCTGTAGAATTGTTCTCTTCTTCCTTGGTGTTGGACAGCCTCGTGCATGGAGGTCACGACAATGCCTCCCCCTGGCCTGTCATCTTTTCTATTTGCATGGCAATCCCTGCAAGTTCCCGGTGGTGTTTTTTCTTGTCAAAAAGAAGGCATTCAAGCAGACAAGAATCAGTAGGATAGGTATTTCTGTGTTTTATGTTCAATTTATAATCCCTCTCAATTATTTGAGTCCACTACTTTTAGGCTGTTCAATCATCAATGAGTCTTCAGTGGTCTCAAAATGATGCTATTATTGTCGAGTTATCAAACAATTTAAAACCAAGTTCTACAATTTAATTTGTATCATCATCTTCTTCCACCTTTTCGGCCGAATAATCTAGGATTCATCTAATTATAAATAATAAAATTTTAATTATTTTTATTACACAAGCCCTTCTCTTTTGTCCAAGTTTAGAACTGATGATTAGGGGTGTAAATGAGCCGAGCCGAGTTGAGCAGTGGTGTGCTTGAGTTTAGCTTGATATAAAACGAGCCGAGCTTTAATGTAAACGAGTCGAGCCGAACTTGTCCAAAATTGATAAGTTTTATGTGCTTAACTTATATAGAACTAATTTTTTTTGAACACTATATAAGTTCAACGTGACCTCAATAATATTTACGAGCCGAGCCGAGCCAAATATTTTTTCGAATTTGAACACATTTAGTTCGAGTTTCGAGCCGAACCGAACCGAACACTTTTTTTGTCAAGCTTTGTTCATTATTCAACGAGCTTATCCATTTTGAGCCGAGTATTTTTTCAAACACAAAATTAACGAGCGCAAGTCGAGCCGAAGGAAAAAAGCTCGCGAGAAGCCTTGACTCGTTTATACCCCTACTGATGATGCACACGTATTGACAGAGTTGTCAATTTTATTTGTATCTTAAACAAATAGTGTAGATGTAGCTAATGACTGGCATAAAAAATGCTTTTCACCATTTAACTTTATTTAATTTAGTAAAAAAGGGAATTTGACTTGAACACAAGTTTGCACAAAATGGTTTAGGTAATTAATTGGTCCCGTAATAGAGAACGATTAAGGTAAGTGGGTATTTCATTACAGGAGTAAATACCTGGGCATATTTTGGGCCCAGCAAAGTAAATTGGGCATGGCTAAAAGTTTTCTTTAAGAAGATCGGAGAGCAATGATATTTCCTAGGAAAATGATTGACAATCATAAAGATTTGAATTAGTTATTTTTACTAATTACAAAAGAAAACTAGTGGTAACTTCCATTAACTACCAAAAATTAAACTCAGTAACTCACTAGAACTATCAATTTTATTAGTAAAAAAATATCATTATCCATATCTAATTGAAAGCATTTATTGTAATCGATGAGTTTTATTGTAAAAGCCGCGTAAATAACATAACTACCCAATTGATTTATGAGCAAATTACCTTCTACACTTAAACATGTGTGTTTATGCCTTATGGGCTAATTAGAACATCATCAAATCACTCAGGATTTGATTAAACAAGGCAGGAGGGGTCAAATAATTTGCAGGCAGTTAAATAAGCACTCAAATACACATGAAATTTTTTTCTGATTGTCATTTTGGCAAAAGCATATAAACATCCATACACAGTCATAAATACAAAGAGTTTTAATCTTGTTCACAAATTTCAACAAGTCCTCTTCCATCTCTTGCCCTGCATCAATTCAATAAAACAGGTCAGAGTGATATATAATTCATAAAAGTTCCCTACATTTGAATAATTTAGTTTATGAACATTTTAGCATTACAACAATTGCCAATATTGAATAGAAGCACTCTTTCAAAAATCACTAGTGGAGTTTCACAGGCATACCAAGAAAAACAAATGTAAACTAATAAAAAGAACATCTAAAATGCACATTGTTGAAAGAATTAAGCAACAATATGACAACCACCCAATTTAAAACAGAGAATTTGGAAACAACCCACCAAAAGTCATCACCCAACAAGAACATCAATGTTAACATATCAATAAATTCATGGGAACTGTCTAAATATAGCAAATTTTGATTTGAACCTTCTTTGCAAAAACAGTGGAGTGATGACAACCATACCAAGAAAAACAAATACATTCTATTAAAATGAACAGCTAAAATGCACATTGTTGCGAAAATTTACAATAAAAATATGACAACAAACCAAATAAAACAGAGAATTTGGAAACAACCCACCAAAAGTCACCACCCAACAAGAACATCAACATGAACATATCAATGAATTCATAGGAAATGCCTAAGAACAAGCTAGTAAAAAAAAAAAACGATCATCAACCAAATGTCAACATCCAACAAGAATATCAACATGAACATATCAATGAAATACAATTCATGGGAAATGTCTAAAAACATGAGGCTAGTAAAGAAAAAAAAAAGACCATGATCAATCAAACAAACCACCACCTCCTCTGATATTCTCTACACATCCTTGGCCACAAGATCACCATTGACAAGCTCTCGGTAGGCGGCCACCGGCCAGATGAAACCCCTGCCGAGGAGGCTCAGAGCGAGGGGGACATCAATGATGATCTCCTTCTGGGTCGGCTTCTTGTCGTCTCTAATGGCGATGAGGTAGCTCCTCCCCACCCAACCAATCCACCCGGCTATGTACAGGAAGAGCAGGCCAGGGGTGATGAACTCCCCCCAGTGGCGCTGGTCACCGTTCACTATCAGGTGGGGGAGGCCGTCGGTGCCGCACAGCAGGCCCTGCTTGCCGTAGAAGTCGAACCGCCGCTTCGTCTTCTCGATGGTCGCGTTGATGGCCAGCGCCGGGGCGGAGTCCGGCGAGTAGAGCTTGAGGGAGGACTCCAGCTTCTTGATGGCCTGTTTCTCCCTCTTGGCGAAGGCCTTGGACTCCTTGCATGGGGTGAGGCCTGAGATGTCGGCGGTAGCGGGCAGCGGCGTGGAGAGGAGGATGGATGAGAGGGCGAGCGCGGCGGAGAAGGCCGGGAGTGGGGAGGCGGCGGTGGTGGTGGCTGCTTGTGGTTGTTGTTGCTGCTGCTGCTCGGAAGAGATGGCGGCTGGCCGGAATTTGATGGAGAAGTGGGTCGCCGGCCTCGCAGAAGTGGTGAGGGGCTTGGGGAGGGTGAAGGGCAGGCTCTTGAGAGACATTATGGCTTCGAATTCCTCCTCCTCCTCCTTCCTCCTTCCTCCTTCCTCCTTCCTCCTTCCTCCTTCTTCCTTGTCTGATAATGGTGGTGTTGCACCACCGTTTTTCTTTCTTTCAAAGGGAGTGTCGAGGGAATGGGCTGTTGCATGGGATAAGCAGCGGGGTGAGGTGGCGGGATTTCATTGGGTGGTGGAGGTGGGAAGGGTGGTGATTGGATTGGTGAGGTTTGTTCTGGATTGGCCTTTTTAGATTCTGGTGTTGGATATTTTGAGAGGGAGCTTGTGGTGGCCAGGGGTTTCATCTTTGGTGCATATGAACGAGGTCATGGATATGGCCACTTAAAATAAAATAAAAGAACTGGCTAAGTGAAACAGTAAAAAAAAACCACTTCAAAACACGTTAAAAACGTATTGAAAAAAATTATTTTGTCAAAAATTGAAAAAGATAAAGTTTTTAACACTCTTAAAATCTACCTAAAAACTTATACTCACTTCAAAAATCACCTCTTACCATCTTTCAAAAACCTAATTTTCAACTCTAATCTCAAAAACCCACCTCCCGACCATCTCTTAACTTCATTTCGTACTCAAATGTTCACTTTCAAACTACAATAAAAAATCACTCTCACATTCCTCCTCCACTGCTCAACTCAAAACCCACCTCTTTACTTTTACACAACAAAAATTTTACCTCATCTCATTTAAATTTTCATATAAAAAATATTAGGATTTTAATATACAAAATCCCCAAACACTATGTTTTTTATTTTTACAAAATAATTAGAAAAGATAAAGATAGATGACACACATACTTAAAAATGGAAACTTTTCAAATTAAAATAAAACCACAACAATAAAGTATAAGATGGGTAAAATTACCCTAAATTACAAACCATAGACAAAAGGTAGAGAGTGATAAGAAATTAACCACAGTTGGTCTTGTCATGTGAGATCCATCAATTTAGTCCCACATCTAATATCTACCGGGCTAAGATCCTGTTTATAAATGAGAATGGACTATAGATCTTTAACTTGTTTAAAATGACTTAGGCTCATTACGTTGTACTTTAGACCGGATCGTTACAAATGGTATCAAAGCCAATTTGGTTCCGTATTAGATGGTGGGCTGGATGGACCAAAAGGTCGTGGCTGGGGTTAGTAACAGCCAAGTGTAGGAATTTCGGGGACGAATTTTTCTAAGGTGGGCGGATTATGAGGAATTTTGGGGACGAAATTTTATAAGGTGGGTGGATTATAAGATCTTTCAATTTAGTCCCACATCTAATACTTACCAGGCAAAGATCCTGTTTATAAGTGTGAATAGATTATAGATATTTAATTTGGGTTAACCATTTTAAAGAAATAACTTAGGCCCATTACGTTGTACTTTGGGCCGGGTTATTATATGTCGAAAAACCCAAAATCATGTCTTCTCCTCACAAACATCGGACAAGCCAGTACACAAATCAGACAAAGATGGTACACGCATCACACACTTTTCAAATTATATCCTCATCCTAATTACACAAGCCAGTACACCAATTGGACAAAGATGGTACACGCATCACACACTTTTCAAATTATATCCTCATCCTAATTACACATGTACAACTATCACACACTCTTCAAATTATATCGTTATCCTCATTCCACATGTACAACTATATATATATATATAGAAAAAGACACATACTAAAGATACAACTAATCACATAGATACGAAAAATCAAACACCAAATACTCCTCGTTTTTCATAATTCTACTTGAATTTCTCGTACCTCTTAGAATAACACCATGTCTTTACAATTCCCCATATAATTACATGTCATCTCACATTCGTCGTATAACGAGGGACTTCAACAAAAAACTACTTCTCTATTGTTACTTAATGTAAGTACGGATTCATAAAATCATGTAAAAATGTGAAGTGAAGGTGGATTTCTTGTTATTTGTTAGTTTATTATTATATAGTAAGAAACTCATCGTCTTCATATTTTTACTATTTTATTAAATGAGTTTCTTTCTTATAAGTAGGTTTATATTAACTCCTTATTAACGGTGTTAATTTTGTCTATTTGTTGGATAGTTGAGTCCAGGCGGATTCTATGTGGACCAATGAAAGATGGTATAAAAGATTAGACTTATCGATATTGAATTCATAGGAAAAAGAAAGTTTCATTTGATGTTAAAGGTGTTACCTGGGATTGAAATTAGATTTATTGACTTTGGAAAAAAGTTTGATTTGGTGTTGAAGGATTAGTTGGGATTAAGGTTAGATTTTGGCATTGAATTCATATGAAAAGAAGTTCATCAGATATTAATTCTGTGGGCCATTATGTAACATTTTTATCAATAATGCTGTGAGCATGTTGATTTATTTGCGAAACCCGTAAGCTTTAACTTAAACGATGATCACAAAAATGGTCGTGTAAACAAAACTATAATACTCAAAATTATTGCCTTGTAACTTTGTTTACACTATCTTGTTAGCTCAACAATTCCACTTTAATTTTATCAATGTTTTGTCATGAGTTTTGTAGTTTTTTCTATTACAATTTGATTGTGAGATTACTCAAATTAGTCTTACATTTAATATTTATTAGGATAAGATTATACTTAAGTGAAAATAGATTATAGATAGTCAACTTGGTTAATTATTTTTTAAAGAAATAATTTAGACCCATTTTATTGTACTTTAGGTCCAGATATCTTGCTAAAAGTCTGTCCAAAGGGTAAAATAAATTTTTTATAGGCATTTATCATTTTTATAGCATTAATTTTCATTGTTTTAGATGGTAAATATTTATGGTAGGCATTGATCATTTTTTTATGGTAATAATTTTTATTATTTTAAATGGTAAGTTTTTATAGGTGTCTACAATTTCTATTTTTTATCAATGTTTTGTCATGCAATTTTTGTAGTTGTTTCCATTACAATTTTATTTTTTTGCCAACAAACATGCTAAAAACAACTCACCAAAACACCCTATGATGCTCTTAATTTTTTTTTTCTTTCTCAATGCCACCTTAAAATTCTCCTGGCAGAGTGAGACCTATCCCATCCATGGCTGCTTCCCTTCTCATCTGTGACATACAGCCATGGAAGGACCTCAAGCTGATCTGCCCTTTTCCTTTCTTTCCTCCCTTCGTTCATTCATATGCTTTTTTTTTGGTGCATATGCCTTCGACTCATGTTGAGGAGATAACAAACACGGACTTGCGTGATCCGTTGAACGATATTGACCATACCGATGCAAGGCTATGAGCGTGTAAGTATGATTGCTTATTTCAGAATTATTATAAGATATGTAGTTTTGTGAAGTGGAATGCCTGCAAGATTCCACTTCAAGTCAAATTTTATTGACCAATTTTATATTTAGTTTTTAATTAATAAAAGTAATTAAATATATTATTATTTTTAGATTAACTAAATTAATATTTTAAAGTAATATAAATTATATATTTATCAATTTTAAGTGTCAAAAAATCAATTTATATTAATTTCATACTACCATTTATTTATATAATTAAAAATTAAATATAAATGGCTTCGAGTTGAGCCCAATTTACGAATTTTTAAACTATTATTACTACATGTGCTAAAAATATGCTATTGCCATTACATTGCTTCACTAATATAGACACACAGCATTGCTTTTCTTAAACTTGAATATTAATTCATGTTTCCTCCGTTTGTTAATTCATGTTTCCCCCAACCATTTGTTTCTCCTTTTTATTTGATATTATCAATCTTATCTTTCCTTTATACTCCTAAGCTTATTCTTTATCGACATTAAGCTTCATCTTCCTACTTTTTTCTGCTGAATCTCGACTGTCTTCGCAATGTCGCCATTTAATTCTTAACGGGTGATAAATGATGTGTTTAAATTACAAAAAAAAAAAAGACTCTTCTCTAATTTCTTTCCATGTCTTGTACTTGTTATTTTTAACTGGGGAGAAGAAGGTAAGTATTAAAATTTTAACTTTTCACCGCCCAAAAAATGTTCATTAATCTTAAAGCATGGAAGAAAGTGAAGTGAAGATAATGTTGGGTTTATCCCACATCAGTTCTGGGGGTAATTGGTAACTTGTATATTAGCTGATGGGAAAGCCTTAATGCTTGAGCTAGCTTTTGGATTAAGAGAGGCCTGCGACGCTTTTTACGAGTCCCATCGTTGGGGGCCCGAGATTTTTCTCAACAATTGGCGCCGTCTGTGGGAATCTGGGTCCTAGTGTTGCCCCCGTTTGCCTTATGGCATGTTGCCACTCCAAATTGGAGTCTCCTCCAACCTCACGGCATGTGTGAGGTGGAGATGATTTGGGTGGCTTGGTCCTCACGTTAGTTTGGATTTGCCTGAATTGGAGTCTTGAGCTCCTGCATCCTGCATGTGTGAGGTGGAGATGATCCGGGTGATCTGATGTGTGAGGGGGTGATTGTTGGATTTATCCCACATCACTTCTGGGGGTAATTGGTGACTTGTATATTCTCTTGCTTGTCTTGTCTTTGGAATGAGGCAAATGAAGCTCAATTTATAGAGAAGCTTTGAGACCCTTCATCCTCCATAAAATAATTAACAGTCACCTCCGTTAATATTCCGAGATTTCTTTAGTATTCCGAGTGTGACAATGGGCTACATATCATTAATATAATTAGACATATTAACAGATAAGTGGGGTAAAGTAAAGTTTTTCTACATTTTAACACGTACTTACCTTTAAAAATTGCCAAATATAAAACTAAATCGAAGTTTTTTCTCCACTGTAAACATGTTAATTTTTTTGACATGATAATGTGCCATTTTTGTCGCAAGCTTGACACAGTTTGTTGTTGTTGTTGTTGCTCTCTCTGAGTTTAACTTTCACATCATTTACGGTTCTTTTTTTTTTATTTTATGGCTCCAAGAAACCTCTGTATATGTGAGAAGTCTGATGCAAAAACATATATATATCTAACAATCAATAAATATAAAAATTGGGCCCTAGCTAGTCTCCTCCCCCTGCTAACCAGCTAGTAGGACAAATTAAGAAACAGTATAATTTGTATTAGTAACAGCTGACATTTATGTGTTAACCACATTTAATGTGAATCATTGGAGGATTATAAAGATAGCAAAATGATGAGGGAACTTTTATCCAAATAATAAAAATTTACAATCGTGTGATGTGAAGATGGCTAATTGACAAGTTGCTGATATTATAATATCAGCTGCTGTGTATACTAAGACTTCTCATTAAGAAATCCCACCAATGACAGCATCTTGAGGGTAAAAAGTCAGGTCGGACATCCCCCAATTAGGGCATGATGCACCCAAAACTTCAATCCATTTTGTTCAAAAAAATGTTAAAACACTTTCACCTTCTCTTGAATATAGACTAAATCATAAAATATATTTGGCATGATATGTAAAATCCGGTCTTTTCACCCTATGGTGTAATTTCAGTAAGGTCATAACTTGGATCGAGCTACTTGCCCAGCTCTTTTGCTGTGTATTTGTGTATGGTATGTAGGTATATATGAGTTGCCCTAGCTTTAGCTCTTTTGGCTTTGTTGCCCCAATCGGGCAATATGTGCCCAACCTTTTTTTTTACGTTCAGTTTGATTGAGTTGAGTTTAGTTAGACCTTAGGACCGAGTCCCCTGTATGTCTAGTCACTTTTGGTGTATTTTGGTTGTCTTTGTTTCACATGTTTCTAGTGGAAAAACCTAAAATGATGCAAATGAGGACTGGACACAAAAGGCGTCAAGCCAGTACCCTTGCACCCAAACAAAGTTTGAATTTGACGCTCAAGTTCAGACTATAGACGCCCATGATTTGCCTTATTTTAACATTTTTCCCATGTTGTATTGATTAATTTATTTTAAAAACCATCAAATATTTTCTCTCTTTTTCTTTTTAAAATTCAAATCCTAACACACCGCTTTAGGTGTGACACCCATGCTTATGACATCACCTAGCCAACCATCCTCTTTTTTTTTATACCACACCCTTATCCTCACCTTTTCACTCCAACCCAACCACTCCACTCACCCCAACGTCCTCCCAGCCATTTCATCCTCTTTACACTTCCTCTTAGCCTTTTGGCACATTCCTAGGTGTTTTGCTTCAATGGTTGAAGGACTTGGACTAGAAAATTTCAAGTGACCTCCTCTTGGCTTGTTTGTCGTATATTTATTTTCATTTTTAGTTTTGGTTCGGAAGTTCTCTTGTTGTTTGCCTATTAAGATGGTATATTGTATTTTTATGGTATTTTCACATGTATATATATATATATATATATATATATATATATAT
>JAVDBV010000387.1:0-10942 GCA_032619315.1 Piper longum
CCCCCCTATTGGCCGATGGGTCCATTCCGCCGTACCTCTGTATTAGGTTGAGCCGATGGGTCCATTCCACCGTACCCCTTATTGGCCGATGGGTCCATTCCACTGTACCCCCTATTGGCTGATGGGTCCATTCCACCATACCCCCTATTGGCTGATGGATCCATTCCACCGTACCTCTGTATTAGGTTGAGCTGATGGGTCCATTCCACTGTACCCCCTCCATTCCACCGTAACCCCTATTGGCCGATGGGTCTATTCCTCATCGGTTAAATCTGATTGCAAGTTTAAGTATTGAAAATTTGTGATTATATGATCCTCATCTTGTACATATTTCTTTAGCATTGACACCTGAAAAACATTGTGTACAATATCGAGGCTGGGTGATAATGTTAATCTATATGCACAATTTCTGACTCGATCCAGGATTAGAAATGGTCCTATGAGTCTTGGCTTCAACTTCCCTGATGTTCTAAATTTGATCCCACACTTCCTAGGAGAAGTCTTTAGGTACACAAACTCCCCAACTTGGAACTCTATGTCGCCCCTTTGAATATCAGCATAACTTTTCTGTCGATCCTGAGCAGCCTTAAGCCTTTGCGGAATGAGTTGCACTTTTTTAGTTGCTTATCTCACCATCTCTTCCGCCTTACTGCATCATCGTTTGGTACACACAACCTGCCTATAAATTTGATTATATTGTTAGAATTTGCTACCATGTCATGAGTTTTGTCCAACATCTCATTTAGCTCCTCATCTTCTATTTGTACTACCTTAACTCGGTCCACCAAGTCATTGGAAATAACTAGGTTTGCCAGTAATCTTGTTCGTTATATTACTAGATTGATGGCCACCACTTCTGCTCACATAGCCCAAAGTCTAACTAGCTATTGACCCTTGTCTGCCTTGCCCTTTCGACTCAATGCGTTGGCTACAACGTTCACTTTCCCTGGATGGCATAAGATTTTGAAGTCATAGCCCTTTAAATATTCTATCCACCGTATCTGTCAAAGATTAAGGTCATTTTGCATGAAGATATACTTCAAACTCTAGTGGTCAGTGAACACTTCGAACTGGGCTCCATACAAGTAGTGTCTATAAATTTTCAAAGCAAAAACAACGGCTGCCAGCTCCAAGTCATGGGTTGCATAATTTAGTTCGTGAATCATCAGTTAGCGAGAGGCATAAGCCACTACCTTACCATCTTGCAAAAGGATGCATCCTAACCCTACCAGGGATGCATCACTGAAGACCACTAATCCTTTATTGCCATTTGGCAAGGTTAAGACAGGTGCAGTAGTTAGACTCTTTTTTAAAGATTAGAAACTCTTCTCAAACTTGCTACTCCATTTGAACTTGACTATCTTGCGTGTGAGCTTAGTCATTGGTGATGCGACAAAGGAAAAATCTTTAATGAATTTCCAATGAATTTCCGATAGTAGCTTGCTTGCCTAAGAAAACTTTAGATATTGGTGAATAACTTGGGTTGGGTCCAATCAGTGACTGCTTTCAACTTTGATGGATCCACTGCAACTCCTGCCTTTGAGATAATATGTCCGAAGAAATTCACCTCGTTCTGCCAAAACTCACAATTTGATAGTTTGGCGAACATTTGATTCTCCCTCAGGACTTGAAGAGCAGTGGACAGGTGTTTCACATGGTCCTCCTCATTATTTAAATAGACCAAAATGTCATCCACAAATATGATAATAAACTTGTCCAAGTGTGCATGGAATATTGTGTTCATAAGTAACATAAAGGCCGCTGGTGCGTTTGTTAGATAAAAAGGCATGACCAGAAACTTATAATGCCCATACTTGGAAAGCTGTTCTCTATATATCCGATTCTTTTACTCGCAGTTGGTGATATCTGGACCGCAAGTCTATTTTAGAAAATACTCCGGCAGTTTTCAGCTGATTAAATAACTCATCAATCCTCGGTAAGCGGTATCAATTCTTGACTGTCACTTGATTAAGCTAGCGATAGTCAAACACAGTCGAAGTGAGCCATCCTTCTTCTTTATAAAAAGAGCAGCGACTCCTCATGGTGAAGTACTTAGCCAGATGAAACCTGTCTGCAACAACTGTTATAGTTGACTCTTTAACTCTTTGAGTTCAGTTAGAGCCATGCGGTATAGTACTTTAGAAATTGGTGCTACTCTAGGTGCTAGGTCAATGACAAACTCCACTGCCCGCTTAGGAGGTAACCCTGGAAGTTCATCATGGAAAACTCTTTGGATTTGGTTTTAGACTCAACTTGGTTTGCCAAAAAGGCTTGACAACTCTCACCGAACCACTCGGATGCGTCACTGATTGGCAGGATACAAGAAGATGGATCATGCAATGACCCTTATAAAATGGCCCCCATCTCGCAATTACGTGGTTTTGTCACCACTCTCTTCCCTTTACAGTAAAGAAAAGCCCGGTGTGCAGACAACCAGTCCATTCCCAATAGTACATCAAACCCTTTTACCCCATACATGATAAAATTCCACACATATAGTTTCCCTTGTATATCTAGGGATAGGTTAGTCATTCCTAACGTTGTGACTTCACCATCCTCAGTTGCAATGGAGACTCTATAAGTCTTGGATAATAATGATGTTTGGAGTTCTAAATTCTTAATTAATCGGGATGAAAGGAATGAATGTCACCACAAAACATCCACCATAACTCCTTGAATCAGAATTTTACCTCGAACTGTGTGGTCATCCTCCTCAATGTCCTCGATTTTGGCCATATAAAATTTTGCCTTCCCTTTGTCAACCGGTTTTGCAGGTGGCGGGTAGCGAATTGGTGCTGGTGCCTTCCCTTGCTCCTGTTGTTGCTTCAGGGGCTGACGACACTCCTTTTGCATGTGTCCCTTCCTTCTATAGTTGTAGCACTGATGGGGCTCGTTGCATGGCCCTAAATGCATTTTTCTGCAATTTTTACATTGTTGATATGGAGATTCCTCAAACATCTTTTTGAGGTTACCCTCAATGATCCTTTGGTAGTATTGCTACTGGTGTCCTGCAGATTGGTTTTGGCTACTACCCTGGTTGGCATTCTTATGTTGCATAGTAGCCTTCCCCTATTTTTGTGCATGGTTATGCTCGTACACCAACTCATGAGTAGTGGCTGCGTCGATAACTTCGGTTATGGTGCCCCTTGGCGCCGTAGCAACCCTACTCCTCAATTCTGTCTTAAATCCGCAAAAGAATTTGTTCGCTCTAGCCTTGTCAGTTGCCAGAATCCTAGGTGCAAATCACTCCAACTTCAAGAAATTCTTTGCATATTCCCGGACTAAATCCTCCCTCTAAGCAAGAATGGAGAATTCTAGTACTTTATTCTAGACAACGGACTCAGGAAAGTACTGTCTATTAAAAGCTGTTACAAATTTTGCCCATAAAATAGATGAAATCTCACATTGATGGAATATAGTCTTTTCCATGGATTTCCACTAGTAAGATGCTTCCTCCTAAAGCATGCATGTTGCCAACCTCACTTGATGACGGTGGGGCACATAGAGAACTCTAAATGCTTTTCCAGTAATGTCTATCTAGCTCTCCGCCTTCGTTGGATCAGTCCCTCCAATGAATACCTCAGCTCTATTCTTTCGGAACTTTTCCACTGTGTATCGGTCACTATCATCCATAGCTGGGGCACCACTTGTCAGACTACCGGTGGCACTTGGTTTGGAAGCTCCCCTCACTTGCCCGGGTCAGCTAACCCTTATGCACTCCCCTCATAACCATCTCGGACATTACTAGACCCCCTACCGAGTTTAAGGCTCCATTCCCTACTACCACTCCCGGTAATGGCTGAACTATTTTCTGAATTATAAAATTCATATTTTCTCAAGCCTGGGCTAGTCCCTATATGGCCGTCAGAATCTGGCACAACACATTCTCCATATTTGAGACTGACTACGCCGATCGGCTGGACTGTTTACTGGTGCCTACCATCTGGAGAGTCAAAGATTTTTTGTTTACATTATGGCTCATTAATATGTGTTTTCATTTTAAGTGATGACTTAGTCATGTTAGCAAATGAATTTGTTAATTAATTATTAAATGATAACAATGGGAAAAGATAATGACTGGACTTTTCAACAAGGTACTTGAGTCATAAGATGTAAGCAGGTAGGAAAATGTGCTCTGATACTACGTTTAACAACCAGGTGTTACTAAAAATTTAACAAACTAATCCTGCAACAACCAGCCGAAATGTTACTTAAAATGTTACATGAATAATATTAAAGGAAATAAGTGTAGCATTTCTAACTTATCAAAAAAACTTTTGGTTCATATGACAATGTATGAAATAATTATCCCACAGTCTTTGACCATTTCTCATAACCACATTTATAACATAAGAGAGTAAAAAGGAAGTCCGCTTATTATCCATTCTCCACCTCAGTTGTTAGAAGAACCACCCAATCATCTCTTAGTCTATAGTTCCAGCTATTAACCTGCGGAGTACTTTCTGCATTAGTGATTAAAACACTAAGCCTTATATAATTAAATAAAAGAAGTCAATAAACTCCCTATCATGATTTATATTATTGGCTGATGGTTTAATCCACCATGTCCATTAGTTGGCTGATTAGTCAGTCCACCATGTCCATCTATTGGCTTATGAGTTAGTCCATCATGTCTATTTTTGGCAGGCGAGTCCAATCCACCATGTTCATTATCGGCTAGTGAGTCCAATCCACCAAGTCTATAATTGGCTGGCGTGTCCAATCCACCATGTCTAATTTATTCGCTAATGGGTCAGTCCACTATGTCGATTACTAACTGGCGAGTCCAATCTGCCATGTCCATTATCGGCTAGTGAGTCTAATCCACCATATTCGTAATTAGCTGGCGAGTCTAATTCGCCATGTCCAATTTATTGGCTGATTGGTCAGTCCATCATTTCCAATATCGATTGGCGAGTCCAACCCGCCAAGTCAGTTATCAGCTAGTGAGTTCAATCCACCATGTCCATAATTTACTGGCAAGTCTAATTGGCCATGTCCAATTTATTGTATTATTGGCTGTCTGGTCCATTCTGACATGTCCATTATTAAATATAAAGGGCGCAGGCCATGTCGAATTGAGTCAATTCTTTGACCCCGGTTGCACTCGGTGCATACCGATCGAGTCTGGGCTCAGGCAGAATAGGCTGTCCATAAGGGAAAGTACAATATTTTAAATAATTATATAGACCTGGTTAGCTTGTATGTAATCCCGCAATTGCGACCACGATTCTAATCTGAACGAGAACATTAAATTATACATAAGTGTAATTTTATTCGTGTAGAAAATGCATGAAATTAAATAATTAATATATCTATTAAATTTTGAGAATATATAATAGGGCACAGTAAATAATTTATTTATTAAGCGAAATTAATTATTATTATTTGTCCATAAGGGAAAGTACAATATTTTAAATAATTATATGGACCTGATTAGCTTGTATGTAATCCCGCAACTGCGACCACGATTCTAATCTGAACGAAAACATAAAATTATACATAGTGTAATTTTATTCGTGTAGAAAATGCATGAAATTAAATAATTAATATATCTATTAAATTTTTATAATATATAATATTCCACATTAATTAATTTATTTGTTAAGCAAAATTAATTACTATTATTTGTATCATCCTAATTTAAGGATATCACTAATATAATTATTTGTAATTTATTTAGTTCAATAAAGTTCTACCAATCCTTATTTAATTATGTTATTTCATAATTTTTACACGGTTATATTTTATTAACCCATTTTCTACTTTACTAATTTGTTATTAAAATAATTTTTTTAATTACTAAATACCAATTTAATATGATAAAGGTGACATCTTTATTTTATTTATCATTTATAACTCTATAATTTAATTTAATCGCTTGTAATATTCTGATTAATTATTGACTATTTACCATGACCATATTTTATTATTTATGGTAATTTCGTATAATATTTTATTATTTTAGCCACATAAAATCGTACGCCATTAGATTAATTATTTTTAAAGATTTATCACGGGTTGATATTATTTTTTTAACTCGTACCATGTCAAGTCAACCTATATTTATAAGTTTGTCATCTTCTTCTTCTCCGACATTTTTCCCTTCTCCACACCTTCATCGTGGCACCAAAATCGGCACCATCGTCTTCTCTTTCAATCCAAAATCACATCGGAATAAATAACCAGGTAAATAATAATAAACCGGGTAGTGATTAATTAATTTTAATTGAAATATTAATTTTCTAAGATCCAATCCTACCACGTCAAATATTTGTTTATTTTATATATATATATATGGGTCTTCCCACAACGCATGCAAAATAAAACCATACCAATAGGCATCTACATGAGCCAAACGTTCCAAACCAAGGCACAAGCAACTCCAACTCTCCCTACAATAGAGAGCCAAAAGCCAAAACAAACCAAAGCAAACCAAAAGGAATATTTAATCAAACCAATGGCCAAACAAAACTAAAAAACAAATAAAATCCTAAGCTAGAGGAAACATATTTTACAATCTCTCCTCCATAAAAAAAATTCCATCTTTAGAATTTTCTAAGGAACTAAGAACAATGCTCAAACACAAGTACGCCGCACAATAAGCAACAAAGAAAATAGCTCAATCCAAAACAAAACCTCAAACAAGCGAGGATGGCTCGTTTGTAATCCTTCCTCCATCTCTCAGAATGACTAGTGCGTTCCAAACCAATGACCACACTACACCCAAACCAATTTCACCACCTTATTGCTAAGGTTTTTTACTAACGGTCAAGAATATGCAATGTTTGTTCTTTTAGGGATGCAACTCAATCTCTTTATAATAGACAATATAAGATGGATATAAAATATACCTCATCAGCATGGAGATATTTAATACTGAACGAACTATTGACAAATGTGGTGGCAGAGCCAACTCATAAGCTAGCTCACCAACACGTTTTAAAATAGGAAATGGTCTAATATTTTAAAACCTGTTATCCGAGTAAGGGTTTTATAGTAGTGAACTAGTCGGTTCAGCCGTTAGTTCAAGTTGAGTCAAGTTGAGCTGAGGCTAGTTGTGTGTTACGAACAATGAAGGTTATGTATACCCGACTATACAATGAAAATGTATGTATCACAATAACAAAATAAGTTATCTAAATATATGAGAGTATGCAAATTTATTTTTTTATTTTATTGACAGTAGACCGTAAAATTTGATTTAGGCCATTTATCGCGTTTCGACGTCCCAGTTAGTATTTTGGGTGGGTTGGTAGGCGTAGAACACGCCATTCATGTTAGGACAGTATTATTTTATTTTATAGTTTTTTATGTTATTTTATTTTATATTTTTTGGAGTTTATTTATTATTATTAGCTCGAGTCAACAGTGAGCAAAAGTTTTTATTCCAAAAATGTCACATGACTATCGAGTTCTTCCCCGAGCTTCCACGCATCCCCGAGTTCTTCTCTACGTTCCCTCCTTCCTACCCTCACTCTGCTAGTGACTAGTCCCACCGGTCCTCGTCCTTCCTCCTCCTCCTTCTTCCGTTTCCTAGCATGGTTAACCGACTGCCACCTGGCTGGTTTCTGTTCGCCCCCAGCAATGCACCCCCACCCATGCATGTCCCTCATCGTCTCCACCAGGACCCGTCGACCATCACCCTTGGCCAAGCCGCTCACCTCGAGACACTGCCCTAGCTGGGGCTGTTTTGAGCTGCTGCCACCGCAAACTGCATCGCCAGCCATCTCCCTCCTGCAGGGTCATCTCCTTCCGGACATCTCATCCCCACCAGGCCATCTTCCTCGTCCTTGATACCCACAGCAGTACCACACCATGGCATATCCTCTGATTTCCGGTGGTATCTGCCTGCAGTTGCTGCCGGCCAGTCACCAGCCTACCAGAAAAGCTTCCGTGAGATCTCCTAGTGCTCGAGTTGTGCACACTAGTCCAGCACTGGTCAGGTCCTCCCTTGGTTGAACTGTGGCAATGCCGATGGCAACGGGAGCCATCACCCTCGACCATTTCGGTGGTCTTCACCGTCATCAGTGCACATTGGGTATATATTGCTACCGGTTTGATTTAGATTGTTTCATTTCCTAATTATGAATGTTATTGCATAATTAATTGATGAAAATTTGTGTGTTGCCAAGAATTAGGAAAATGTGAAGATATGTTTAGTTTAGTTCCAAATGGTGTAAGTTGATTATGGAGTTAATTGCAATAATCATGTTATAAACTGAAATTCTATTATTGTAAACATTAGGTATACGTTACTGCCGATCGAATCGATTTTAGTTCAAGATTGAGGATAAGAAAACATGAATAAATTGTGATAATTGATATGTTAAGACATTGAAACAAAGAAAATATGAAGTTAGGTATTAGTTTTATGAGCTATTTAATTTGATTGATAGTAATTTTTATAAATGCTATGATTACAATATAAGTTCATGACTTGTGGGGTATAAAGAAATACCTTCTCACTATTGGCTGATTGAATTAGAGTCACTTAGGAACCGTTTCTGATACTCGTCGTTGATTGACTATTCCACAAATGGATCACATGTGGCTTAGTAAATCGTGGTGATCATAGAGACAAGTCTATAGACCTACAGATATTTTGGCCATTCAGTGCGCTACACAGGTATTTCATCTGCCTTGTCCTTTGCAAGATACCTTGACCTTACCATATACCCAAGTGACATACCTATGTAGTAGGTTTTCCTTTGCCTTGTTGATTTACCTAATTTACCTGATGTCAGATCCTACATGTGAGGATGAGATATTACCTATTGAGAGTAAATCAGTAATGTGGCCAATTTTCTTTACCAAATTGTCTTCTTTCCTATAACCCAGAGTTGTCAGAGAGAGTAGAATTTACAATCGTGGACTTCCATTCGCCCCTCTAGGTATATCAGTTCTACTATTGTTTATCCAAATGATTGGAATGATTAGACATTTACCAGTGCACATGCCGCGAACCATATGCAGATTTTGCAGTTTTATGAAGAGTATGTTTTCATACTCTGTGAGACATGCTATGCATGTACAGGTGTTCTCACCACCATTCCGTCATAGAGAGTTCCCTTCAACGGTGGTTGGTGGTTGTATGAATAGCCACTAAAGTCATAGTATGTAGTAGAGTCGTAATAACTATCCTTATTCTCTTTTAGAATGGAGTGAGATATTTAACTCAAGATAAAGTTAACTAGGACATGATGAGTGGTCCAGTTCCTTATATAGCGACACTTGAAAATTGGATCTAGACCGGCAACAGTAAACTGTGCAACTCATTAGCCACTATAGTTGTGCCAAGTATTGTTGTCCACTACATTGTAGAAGACTCATAGTACACCATACGATGGATGTAGGGACAGGAACAGAGAGTCCTAAAAGTACATGTAGTTGACCTTTCACATCGATGAGGATCAGAGTGACATAGTTAGATGTTAGCAGGTATGTCATTCCATCGACATAGCTTTCCCAATTGTAGGTCCGATTAGCATTGTAAAACCCCATTTTTGGATTAGGGTTTTACCTGATTTGAGTTTTGCCCTATTTGGGTCAATATCGAGTTGGTACGAGCGAGATCGAGCCAAACTTGTTTCAGATTATGAGTATAGGCCCAGATGGCTGTATGAGCATGTTATAGTAGCTGATTATGCCAAACATGTAGATAATAAGATTATGAGTTATCACTCTTTACTGAGGTCTACAGGTTTGTTTGTATATGTTAGACAGGATTTTAGGTCTAGATTTAGGCCATTGCGGCGTTTAATATCCGTTTAGGATTTTATTGGTATATCATTTTCATGCAGCCTATGAGTTTCATATCACTCGATTGTGCGCCAGTCTGCCCCATCTTGATTGAGTTTAGGGTTTTGAGGCCCATTTAACCTTTTTTCCTTCATTCCTACCTATATAGTCAATTTCCGGACTCGAGTCAGTTTTGAGTTCGGACGGTCTCGATCCGAACTTTCCGTCAATATCTCTAATGTATATACCCATAGGTGGGTCCCACTAGGTAACAAGTTGTTAGACACTAAGATCGTGCCACGTGGCAAAATCAGATCTGTCCACTTAACCCTAGCTGCCCATATAAATTTTGAGCTTTTCTCTCGTTTCCGGTTTTTCCACCTTTAGCGCCGCCGGCGTTTTGGCTCGCCGTCGGCGACACCCTGGCCCTCCTCCGGCCAGACCATCAGTACGGTCGTGATCATCTCGCGGGCGGCTTTCGAGTCGTACCCACGATCGCCGCCGCAGTCGCCGTCAGAGACGATCTTTTTGGGTCGGTTTTCGCCACCGCCGCTGTCCGTTTAGGTCATTTTCTGGCGCCGGCAAGTGTAAAGACCTAGAAAAAAAATAATAATAACGTTCGACACGGTGGGATCGAACGTGGGAAAAAAAAATTTTATTTAAAATAATTATCGTTAGCTGGTTAAGTATGATTTACCCGTTTAACTAGTTAAGTAAACCGTACTATTTACCAATTTAACCGGTTAAGTGAACCAAACCATGAAACCATTTAAATAGTTAAGTGAATCATGTCGATTACCCAATTACCCGGTTAGAGAAATTACGGTGAAATGGTTCTTCCACGTACCCTAACCGTCATTTTATATCATTATAAAAAGTGGGTAAAAAGGGGGGGGGGCGTCATCTTCATTTTCCTTCTAATTGGTGTTGTCTTCTTCCTGGTTCGGGTAATTTTTCTTCCCTTCTTCTTCTTAATTTCCATGCATGGCATATATTAAATTGACAATAAATATTGATAAAAAAAATGAGATTTATTGTCTTAAATCAATAAGAAATTATTAAATCTCAAATCGATAAGAAAGAAAAGAATTAAACTAAAAATACAAACTTTAAGTCGTTCATAGCCAACAAACGACATGAACAGTAGTGACGACGGTGGGTGAAGAAATCCGGCTGGCCGGGGCAGAGATTGGGTTGCAAT
>JAVDBV010000388.1:0-25395 GCA_032619315.1 Piper longum
CAACGACACCAAATAGCCGTGCGATCATACCAAACTCCACGACGTCATTACGCTGCTGTGCGGCCAACCCCACCCCGTTGACCCCAAACCATTTCCTCCATACCCAGCGCCGCTGCGAAGGCTGGCCGAGTCCTGATCAGACAAGCCAATGACCCTTGGCCGACTTGTCATTGCAGCAGGCTGTCATTGCTGCCATTGTCACCTCACCGCCACCACCATTGGGTCGAGTTCGTCGGGCCCATGGTGACTCATAGCCACGATTTTCTTACTAGAAAAGTTGACAAAAAACTGCAAAAGAGCCGCCAAAAAACCATCAGAAAATCGGATTCACTGAAACTCGCAGGTTATTCCACCGAATTCATCCAGTCAAGCCCAATTGAACTTTGGACACCAATGGGTGCCAAATTTGAGTCTCAAGCTACGTGACAAATCCATAGCCGTCACAATTGCCGACAATTGAGCGTATAATTAACTCTGGCTTAATTACTTAAATGTGATCATTATTAGCCCAATATGCTAGGATTGCTGAATTGATGTATTGGATATTTTTATTGTAAATAAAAATATGAATTGCTTGATTGAACTGTATTAAAATGAATACTAAGGAACTAATTAGGTTAACTAAGTGTTATAATCTAGTGGAACGTAGCATAGGGAAAACTTGTATGAGATTGATGTGAGTATTTATTGATATGTGTGTGCTATAGGATGTGTGTATGCATCATAAGCGGACGTTAGCTTTTAGTTTAATGAGTAAGTACTTTAATGTGTAGGTACAGAGGAGAAGTTTGCTGCCTAGGTGAGTGGACATGATTGGAGTTTCTGCCAGGTCTGCTTTGGACTCGCTTCTGGTTTGACTTCTATACTCTGTCGTATTTTATTTTAACTGGTAAGCGGACGTGTTAGGTAGTGGATTTATTGTATCCCACTCTACATGGGCCATCTATTCGTATGAGATTTTTGGATTTATAACCCTTGAGGATGAGATCCCATGAGTTTGTTCTCGAAACTCAGATCCAGCTCATGATGCTTTTGAGCCGATCATATTAAAATCCCTACCCAGGACTATGTACATGCAATTTTTTGCATTTTCAGTAAGATATAAGACGAGGGAAATTTGACGGCCGTGTCTTGAGATAGGGCGTGTGTTCATCAAAGCAGGCTCTAGAATTGGTGAGCGTCCGTTTCATTCCCGAGGGATCCATACAACTCCATCTTTGAGTTCCTCAAACCTAGAGAAGTGTTGAAGTTTACGGGTACTACAATGCAGCATATGTCTAGACTTGTGATTTCAAAGGATACCGAAGGTGCATACCAAAGAGTACTCGACCTTTGTAATCAGGGCCAGGAGTGATACAGAGGATATAAGGGGTTGAAAGGAAAGAGAATGATTTTTTCCTGCAAAGGATAGTTCAAAGTGGCCAATGAATGAAGATGAGATAGCAAGGGGATGCTGCCACGCATGGTTGACGGCTCTTAGTTATTGCCCTTGTGAGAGTTGTATGAGGAAGAGTAATGAGGTTACTGATGTCAGTTTGTTATTAGTAATTTCTGGATTAGTAACACTCGTTACTTATGTTTTTTTATTATATATGTAGGTGAGAGCTACACGGAATGAGCGCTGTCGTGACTGCAGATGAGCAACATTGAAATTGCGCACACATGTACCTGCCAAGTGTTATTGGAGATGATGATGAGTATCGAATTGTTTTAAATGATGAAGTTGATCGCTATTCTATGAAATGATATAAATATTTTGCATGTGAATGAAAATTGAGAATGACAATGAGCAGGTCGAGATATGGAGTTTAGACTTGACTTAGATGAAGGAAATTGCTGTTGACAAGGTGGCCCATATTGCAATTTTAAGGGAGACTCTGCCCGTTTTGTTTTAAAAATGATTATTTTCTTTAAATATTTTGTTTGTTTGGCTTGCTTTATGTTTGATTGTATATCATAACATGCATGTAGGACAACGTTAGAACCCACACATCCCATTCACACTTTACATGTTGCATCATCATCTTGAGATGTCGAGGGTAGATACATGTTAGCTTAACCGAATCAAGTAGATTAGCGAACAGTTCAATCACCGATAGCATTTTTGGGTTAGTTCACGGCGGAACCAGATTGTGGTGTTACATTTGGGACTATGGGTCAGCAACCAGCTTGGCGAGCTCAAACTGATGGTGGTGGTGGTGAGGGTCAGTAATCCAATTGGCCCTTTGCCAACCCCAGCGGTGGCCCTCGGTTTGGGGGAAAGGTCAAAGGGGAAGGGCAGTAGTGGCATAGCATTAGCAAAGTGGCCTGGACAACAACAAATTGACGTCGGGACGAGCAGTGCTAGGGTGCACCTTCTGTGCATTGTGGAGATTGGGCGGCTAACTTAGTGTTGGTCGACGGCGTTGATTGGAGTTGGTGTGGTGGCCGAAGGGGGCGTTATCAGCGGGGTTTAGGTAGGGCAAGTGTCATGGTGAAGTTTGGTGGGAGTCCTGTAAATAAAAGTTGACTCACATTCGATTCGAGTCAAAAATAATAACTAACTTCTAATAAATTAAAAAAATAGGGAAAAATCTCTTAAAATTAACACATCATTACACCACCATAACATGTTCTATAACTAATAACCCACTCAAACTGTGTTATAACACGTCCTAATACATTATTTTGCATAAAAATAATTTTATGATTAAATACATAAATAGCTACATACTATTATATACTCTAATAACTCTGTTCTCATCATCTTTCTAATGTTATTATCATATAAACTCGGGTACACTTGACCCTCATCGCTCATAATGCACGCCTCACTTCGACTCATCACGTTGGCCATGAAATTGACTCGAACCGACTGGTTCACTAATGTAAAACTCCGACTCGTATCACGGGTTTTACAACCTCCCCTCATTAGAAAAAATTTTGTCCTCGAAAATTTAACTAGGGAAGTATCAAAGTCATCCATAATCTAAAAGAGGCAAGTCACGACTATAGTACTTTGTTGTGAAGCTAGTTGCACGAATATCTCTAGGTATTACTTCCTCATCTCATCTTCATGTTTCCCTGTGGATTCTTCAACTCCTTGTTGAGTCCATTTCATTCGTACTAGGGGAACTTATTTTCTTTGGGGAATCTTCACTCGATGATCCATAATCTAAACTACATCTTCTATGCATCTTCTGGGTATGTCAGGTCTGGTTGCAGCTCTATCTCTCTGAAACTAAAAACATGAGAGTTGTTTTGATGGGATGCCTTCAGTGTTGACACATGGAAGATGAGGCGAAAATGTCAACCTATAACCCACTAGTCCAATACGCTCATATCAAATGGTCCAACATATTGCGAACCGTTTCCCTTGCATCACAAATCTCGTGTTTTCCTTAGTAGAAGAAACCTTTAGGAGAACGTGATCTCCTAACGCAAAATGAACCTCACATCTGCACTGATTGGCATAAATTTCCTATGTCTTGAGCTGACCTCATTCTCTTCTTGATCCGCCTTACCACTTCTTGTGTCGACTGGTTCATCTCTGGCCCAACTACTACTAGCTCATTGCCCTGTACCCAACATACTGGGAATTGACATGGTTTACCATGTGGTACCTCGAATGGTGCCATTCCAATTATGGCATGAAAACTGTTGTTATAAGAAAACTCAATTAGAGGTAGATGCTCTTCCTAACTTCCTCTGAAATCCTAAATGCATGCATGGAGCAAATCCTTTAGTATCTATATGGTTCTCTTAGTCTGCCCTTTTGTCTGAGGGTGAAAGACTGTGCTAAATCTGGACTCAATGCCCATAGTTGCTTGGAAAGGTTTTTAAAATCAAGATGTGAACCTTGGATCCCTATCTGATATGATCTCCAATGGCACTCCATGTAGCCTGACTATCTTGTATATGTACGTGTGGCCAAAGTAGTTAGTGGGTAATCCATCCTGATTGGTATGAGGTGTGTGCTCTTTGTGAGTCGATTTACTATGACCCATAGTACATCCTTCTACTGATAGGTCTTAGGAAAACCGACTACAAAGTCGTACGTTATACTCTCCCACTTCCATCGTGGGCTTTCAAATGGTTGTACTGTTCTATCTGGGCATACATGCTAGGCATTTACTTGCTAACATACCAAATACCTGGCTAGTGTGTCGTATATCTCTCTCTTCATTCCTTCCCACCGATATGTTCGTCGGACATGGTGGTACATCTTCACTCCACTTGGATGCACTGAGCATCTTGACTATCCAAAAACCATAAGAACTCTCCAAACTAAAACTTAGAAGATAGCTTGCCTCTAACTCTCGAAACTAAAACTAAGAAGATAGCTTGCCTCTTATCTACAAATAGTGCTATTTTTAGAGCTCCTTTCACTCAAATTGCAGATGCATATGTATAGTTGTCCCAAGTTAGTTGTTTCTAAGAAAGTTCCTATGTACTTTCTATGAAACTTCCCAGCCCTCATGTTTAATGTGTGACCCCATGTGTTCATGATTGCACCCATACTTTGAGCATTGATCTTTGCGTGCATTGCGAGGCGCCTACCTAATTTTGCTTGAATTTAGTGAATTAGGACCTAATCATGATTTTGTCCAAATGTACTCATCATCATTTCATGTGAAAATGTTGCTTTCCAGCTTTGTGGGTTTTCCCTTCTCCTTCCTAGAAGCTTCCTATTTGGAACCACATCTCTAATTGGATAAGAACAGATCTTCAATTTTTCCAATTAAAGTTTGAACCATGCATTACCTTGCAATTAAGACTGATTAAACACAATTAAACCAATATTTTTGAACCATTTAATGATTTTATTTAATTTGTTTAAAATGTCTAATAAATAGTAAAGCTAATATAAAACCCTACTTAAGACTACTAAAATGTATTCAAATTATGTCAAAATAATAACACTTTAAGGGAGTGATAAGGTATATTTTATGTTGACAACTTAAGCTTTGGTTTACCAACTTCCTTGCATACCATTGCCTTGATTCAACACCCATGGGTCAAATGTCTATTGTGAGATGGTTTATTAAGTCAATGTTAGTGGTGGTCTTCAAAGGGATGCACATAATAGAGTTAGAAAGCAAGCTTAGTAGTGGGACCTTCAGCTAGGAATATAACTATAGTTACCAAATTGTTCAATCACTTTGTCGACGTATCCAAGGACAATCCCTTGTAGATATAGATACGATAGCTAGTTGAGGATCAAACACGTATTACAGTCTAGGCAGAGCTTAGTCCAACCAACAAGAGAAGAATGATTTGTGCCACATTCATTGGAATAGGATGGTACGTTGAGTGAGGGAGCTTCAAAGGGAGAGTAATTACCTTGTTCTTTGTCAGTACGATTTCAGTCCTAAGCTTTAGTAGTTGGGTTCAGCCTTGACTGGGAGTGGAGCAAGTACCTTCGAAGGTACTAATTAGGGTTTCGAGTGTAGGTAGTCGATTACAAACTAGTCTTGATGCAAAAATTTCACCACAACTTGGAAGCAACACTCAAACAGGGACTTTAGTTCAACCTAGTCTATGCTGACCAAATAGAAAGATCCTAGTGTATGCCCATCTTGACCGGTAGTCTTACTTAAAAATCTACTACAATGGTAGTAGTCATGTGAATCAATATCAATATTTTAAATTAGTATGGGATGACCGATTATGTATCAGTGAAGAATGGATGAGATACATATTTAATTTCAATGTGAGTCTCTTAAGGTTCGAAGGGAAATAGTAGTTCTTTGGGTTGTTGGAAACTCACCAGTTCAAAAATACGTTACTAGTATGGTATTAAAGCTACTTAGGAGAAATCTCTTAGATGCATTGTTGATTCATCCTCCAATGGATTGGCCGCTTATGGTAGAATACAATTATGATGGTCTTAGAAACATGTCCATAGACTTACTAATGTTTATAGTCATCCAGTATTCTCTACATAGATTTTATTACCTTACATAACTTGTACAAATACCACTTCATATTAGAGTGACACATTGACCTAGTAAGATTAGTTGGAATATTTGGAATGCCTCTTAGATGCCTTTTTCATGTCTCAACATATGATTGATTATGCTTTATTTCCTCTCTATGTCCTTTTCTTCTTCTCTATTTTCTCCAAATTTATAGAGCATTAATATTACACGACATCACAGTTTTTAAGACTTAACGGTATACATGAATGCTTGCAAGGTCCTACTTTCTAAAAAATTGGTAAACTAAAGTTGCTTCACATTCCACCAAAGTTCTTTTGTATTTTGCCTTTTGCAAGAATGGTTTGCAAGTAAGGTGCCTGGAATTTCACCATTACGTGTACTTGTCAAGCCGTACTTGGCTCTTTGTTTAATCTGTATTTCTTCATTGATTTATTTATTTAAACTGACTCCAACATTTCCCAAACACAATAAACAAACCAATACCTTAGTCTTTTTCACTCACATAATCTAATTTATAATAAATTTCACCACACCAATATCACATAAAAATTTCATCATTAAAAAAATAACGAACATAAGAAAATTCCTAACAAAAATAACCCAAGATGTGTGTGGCCACTACCCACACACATTCACAAAAAAACATTATTCATCAAGTATGCAGAGGCTACATTCATGGATGCCACCACCTCTCACACTTTTATTTTCTAACGTCTCCTATGTGGATTTTTCTCATCTACATTGTAATGTGTATGCTCCTCCAATCTACACTTCAAACTTTTAATCATCCATGCAAAATTGGTTAGACCTGCAACCAAGGAACACAAGTAAAGCGCATCACAACTAAAACAACCACTAATATTCATGAGTCTCAACTAATCTATATAATACATAATAAATATAAAACTGATCTACATACTTCAAAGATCCTAAATATATAGAATCAGATTAGAAATGATTAAAAATAATATAAAGACATCAATTATTTTACAGAATGCCATCATGCCACAAAAGACCCTTGCTTCCCCTTCATCCAAGCTGGAAAGCAAAGAATAAATGCCTACATAATGAAAACTAGTGCTAGTAACTAGATAATTATTGGTCCAACATGAAGTAATATAACAATTGGCAAATGAGTTTAAAAGCTCACGGAGAATCAGATAAGCAGATAGAAAAATTAATATAGCTGAAATATGTAAGGTCTTAGTTAAGAGTGAGGTTTCTAGTACACATGAGAGCACTCTTGAAGGGCCAAAATGCTGAAGCATGATAGCTATTAAAGTTAGAAAGGGCATTTCCACTTCCCCTATATACCTCCCATCAGTCATAGTAAGACATAAAAAACATACATATACATATAGGAAGTAGGTCGATGATGTAATATTGGCTTGAGCACAACTTGTAGTAAAGTTAATTTTCGAAATTAATCCGAAGGATCTCATCTCACCTCAAGGTTATTAATTTGCAACATAAAGTCGACTAGATGACATCTAATAAAGCACCATCTAATTGTTAATGCACATGGCATGCGAACAAAACCTTTTAGAGCTAATCAGAGAGTTAGCTAAGGTGAAGGCCAAACAGACCTGAGATGGCAAGCCCCAAGCCCCCAGCCCCAGCCGCCTACACAAATGAAACTTACCGAGAAGCTCGTATCTGAAGAACCTATATCGTCATAATTATTGGGTTATTCCTACATTTGTTGTAGATGAGGTTGATAACTTATATAAGTTAATGAGAAACCTTATTTCCTTAGTTAGCTTTTGGATTAAGATAGGCTCATGACAGATGTTGCAAGTCTTTTTAGGGCAGAAAGGGCTCAAAATTAGTATTTGAGATATGTTTGGCTTAGTGTTTGCTTACGCCGATCGTGGGAATTTTTTTTATAGGTTCCGCTTGATGATTTAATGGGAGTTTAACAAACGGTGATAATGGTGTTGTAGATGTTGTCCTCTGCCCGATGTGTAAAAGAGTGATTGTTGGGACATTCTTAAAATGGTTATGGATCAACCTGGTGATTTGTATATTGGATAATCGAAAAACTTTATTCTCTGAGTTAGCTTTTAGGTTAAAATAGACTTATGACACTTATCGCAAGTCTCTTTTAAGCCCAACGGCCCCAACAATAAATTATGCCTACCATAGTATTACAATGGCTTTTTTTTCTAAACGTTATCCCATAAGACTGTGAATCTTCGATGTTGATGTCACTAAAATATAAAAGGAGTAATGATGTTTAAAATGTTCATTTTCAATCTTTGATTTGCCAATTATCGTTGGAGTCATAATGATTCAAAGTGCCATGAGTGGAGTTGGCTCGATGAGTTATTGAATCACAATGGAATTTTAGAACTACATCGTATATACTACACGATGCTTAATCAACCACACCGATATGCATTAGAAGGCAGCACAAATTAAATGTTTGTTCTGATATTAACATATTTATTTATTATCATAACTAATGCATGTTTTTTCATATGACAAGCATATGCCATTTCTAGTTTCCCGCAAGCCATATTGTATATTTTCTCTTAGAATTTCTAATTAGAGTAATTTATGTACTTATTATTAGTAATAGTAGATGGTTTGTAGTTTTCTTTATATTTTGAGATTTCACATTAAATTATTGTGTATTTATTTATTTTTACTCGTTACTTGTCAAATCATATCAAACTATTATTAAAATTTCTTGTGTTAAAATCGCAATAGCTTGGTGGGTGAAGGAGAAGTGGCTAGAGGTTGAGCAGTGGTGGTGTTGGAGCGGAGGACGTGGCGGAAAAGCAGCAGCAGAGCGGCAATGATGAGGGTCGGCGCAGGAGAGGCGGATAGTGGTCGGGAGGTGCGAGGCCTGGCAGGAGCGATATCTGTGAGGCATGTGGTCTGAGACCACATGCATTGCACGCGAGGTGGCCTTCAATGGTTGCGAGTTCGAACACGCGACTGTCAATGAGCGAATGCCCTTTAATGTGTTGCGGGGAAGGAATGGGTAAGAATTTTCCGTCTAAAATGAAATTATTCTTAAAAACATAAGATATTGCCATGCAAGCGGTTGCCATCCCATTTAATCAAGCTTAAATTTTGTCTACCACGGTATTACAGTAGCTTTTTTTATAAATTTTTTTTGTACACGCCGCTTTTTTTAATGACTATCTGGTAGTTAAGTTTGACCATAGTTACGTGGTAGTGACTATTTGCTACGATCATAATTTAAAAAAATAAAATTTGCCCTCGCTTTCTCATAATTATATTTTGTGAAGCTAAGCAATGGCAAAGTGATGACTAATTTGCCATAATTAAGTCGATGGCTAAATTTATTCGTTACTTATACCCGTTTTTCTACAGGTGGCATCGCAACTCTCATAAATAAGCGCTAGGGAAATCCCTATGCTAATTTTGCCAGCTTCTCAGACTCTACTTCAAATTTGCAAAGATCAGAAACTAAGAAAACCTTAATGGTAAAGTAAATATGCTGACCATGCCGCGGTGCTGGCCATATCAGTGGGCTGCTTAAACAGGTACTAAGGGGAAAACGTAGTTAAACTGAGAAGTAAAATTGATGCACCTCAAGGTAAGCAGAAATAAGGGCGAACGCTATGACATGGAGCTGATCTTAGGCTAGTTAATAGTTAGCCATACTAAGCTAAGGCTAGGACTGAACTAAAGGTCTCCATCCAGATGAAATGAAATAATACGCTACCAACTAAGCCAGTGCTACACACGACGACTAATATCGTAACAGAAACACAAACTAACAGATAAAGAGATACAAAGCCAAATACAGATGTCAATAAACAAATAAACAAAAACAAAATTTGGCACCACTATCATCATACTCAAAGCAAGGCTCAATAACTCCGTGCCAAATTTATTATCCGTGGTGCAGCTCACGGCCTATGAGGCGTACTCGTAGCCTACAAGATGAGTTTTCCATGTGGGGAGTAAGGCTCACAGCCTGTGAATTTCTTGCTCAAACGATGAACATGTAGTACCGAAGTTCTCGTAGAAATAAAGACGTCTTCTCTTTTATGCTATCGGTGAGACCAACCAGCCAATAATTGATTTTAATCGACTCAAAATAACTGAACCGGAAGAAAACATGGGGCTAAAACCTCATGTTTTAGACAAAGTCTTTTAGGTCAATTTTTCAATTTAATTGATAGAAAAATATAACATTTAACTTTTTTTTATCACATCTCACGTGACATGAAAATACGTCATCATCAATGTTGATGTTACTAAAATATAAAAGTCGTAATGATTCAAAGTGCCCTGAGTGGAGTCGGCTCAGCGAGTTATTGAATCACGATGAAATTTTGAAACTACATCATGTATACTACACGTTGCTTAATCAACCATAACGATATACATTAAAAGGCATCAGAAATTAAATGTTTGTTCCGAGATTAACAGATTTATGTATTACCATAACTAATGCGTTTTTCTTTATATGACAAACATATGCCATGCCTAGTGTTTCCCACAAGCCATATTATATATTTATGTATTACCATAACTAATGCGTGTTTCTTTATATGACAAACATATGCCATGTCTAGTTTTTACCACAAGCCATATTATATATTTTCTCAAAGGCTTCATTCACGCATTGTGTGAATAGATTTGGATCCACAAAACCTTTCTCTGCACACACGGTCATTGTCAACTGGTCCATGTAGCTTAGTACACTGGTGGTCACACTCTATTTAAGGTAAAACAGATTAATTCCAATCAATGTATAGTTGAAATGCTTCTATTAAAATTGAATAAAAAAATTTACGATAATTAGAGTGGCATACATGAAGATCGATCACAAAATATATGTGCATTCTTTAGTTATTACCTGAGGCACTCCAGCCATATAGAAATATAAATTTTTGATTGGATGCCCTGCTATTGCTACTTGCTCCACAGGACCTAAAAGATTGGAGAGTGCCACACTAGTATTGTGCAAACTGTTGTAGATATAACGAGAAACTGCCTGTAATGGATGATCAATTGATTATGATTAAAAATTGATATGCATTACCAATTATAGTAAATAGAGAAGTACTCAAGGCATTATTGGTCAGGCTTGATGATCCAATAGTAAGAGATTGAAAGGGAAAACTTCTTAAGTGTTTTGATTTTGTCACATTGGATTCGCCTCTCCGTGTACTTGGTGGTTTTGTCGTCCACATTATTTCTTGGGGGCTCTTTTATTGTTCTTTCTTTAAAATTGGTTATTTACAGAATTGATATATCGTCCTACTGCCGGAACACATGGATTTTTACTGTTTCATTGCTTGAGGTACCATTATCCGCAGCAATCGCAATCAGTGCACTTGGTTTGTCAGATCTTGGTTGGTAAATATTCATTCCCCACGAATTGATACAAGAACAAGTTAAAAAGTTTAAATTTGGTGATTTTGATGTAAGATATTGAGTACATTACTCTAAAGGATTGAAAGGGTATTTCTCTAGACTTCTTTAGTAAATATAGCTGGCAGCGGATTTTTTGTTAATTATAAATTTAATGGCAAAAGAAGTTTTTGCTGTGGCATGAATAGGTTAAGGACATCATCTTCCGTTCATAAAAAAGTATTTGCACTTTATGTTTAAGTTCCTGTAGATGTATAGACGGGTAAACAAATTGATTACTCCGCTCAAGAATATTTTGTTGTCGACATTTTATGCACATCTGGGATTCACAATAATCGAGGTTGAACTCAATGTCTATGGATTGAACCTTTTCTGCTTTAAAAAAATGATGAGTTTCAACACTGTTTGGGATTATGATTTATGTAAGGAACAAACAGCAAGATGTCATTTTGATGAAGAACGAACGCTGAAACCGAATTGGTTGCATGAAAATGAGGACAGGATAAAGTTGATTAGGTGGAGCTAGAGATGTTTTTCCTTATTGTTTGGTGATTTGGGATTTAGTGGAGTTACCAAGAGGTAAGCAAGGAATAGATTGTAAGTGGATTTAGTAGAGGGTATTTCTTAAAAGATGAGGGCGTTCTGTCTGTCCTCGTGCCGAAGTGGAGATTGTTGAGTATTGTTTGGAAGATGTTAGGAAGAAATTCAAGAATAATGGCAAAAGGCAGTAAAAGAATGCAGCAGCACTGTACCACTAAGAATGCATGCCACGCGGTCCACTCCAAGCGACAAAGCACTAGGGTGCTTCTTTCTGTGCACCCGACTGGCAGTGCATTCGCTGTGTTCAGAGCAACTTGGTACGACAGTGATCCAGTGGTGGCCGGATGAGGGCAGTATCCAGTTTTCCGAATTGTACGTGTGAGGTTGCTGGTTATGTATATATTTTAACCGAAAAATTACTTGAGCTACGCCTCTTATAATTTCCCTGAATTATACGTTTAATTTAACTTTTTTCTTTTTAATTTCCTGTGATAAGGCTTATATATATATATATATATATATTAATAATAATAGAGTAACTAAATAGGAGTATGAGAAATTTTATCTTCCATTGATAGGGGTTAGGAATGGTTACCGGATGTCGTCAACGGGGTTGGTGGCTGGTGGCGACGCATAGAAGGTGGGCGGCAGCTGACCAGGAAGGAAAACAAGAAGAAAATGGTATGGAGAGGGGGAAAGAAGGGAGCCTGTGGCGAGGTGGTGACAACACTGGTTAGCATAGTCTCTAGTTGGTAACAGGCGGCTGATGGTGAGGTCACTGGGGTGGTGTGACAAAAGAGAGAGAGAGGAGGAGGTGGGGGGAATACTTATAGGTTATTACTGCTGTACTACTTAGTGAACCATCATCCCCCAAAAGAATTATACTTGAATGTTGATAGTCCTATCTAACATTCTCTAAAATGACACTACATAAAATCTAATCTAAGGTGATTATAATCTATCCACCTCTAATACCTAAAACTATAGCTCCCTAAAATTAAAAAACAAAAACAAAGCAAAATTAGCAAAGGCTCGTATAAAAAAAGGGATTATTCTACATTCTAGATTAGGTAGTTTTTCTTTTTCGGAAGGAGCAGGTAGATAGTTAGTAGAAGTTTACTTACCTCGGGGCCTCTGATTTTTCCCATGAGATTGAGAAGGCTTCCAATGATGGAAAATGCTAGTGAATATCTTTGCCTCTCGATCACCTGTTTGGCCTGTGAAATATATTTCAAAGGGTCCTCCTCCTCCACAGTACTAATGCAAGGAGGAATGGGTACATGTAGTAAGGTAAAGTGGTTCCCCCATGACTTCTTCTCAACCATATCCTCAATCTTTTGATACCCTCTTACCATTCTTGTGTTCAAGAGCACAACGGCCGTCATGCGTCTTCCGCTGCATGGTTGCCCTTTCTTTTGATTGTAGAGATGAATTCCAAAGAATAACATCCCTGTGACTACATCGTTCACGGTCTACGAAGAAGATATGGCAGAAGTAAAATATCAAAAGAGCAACTATTTATCGCACACTAGTATGTTTGAAGATTTAATACATTGCCATGGGCTCTAAAAAGTTTTATTCAACAAATGTTTGTGGAGGGACATGTCAATAATTTAAAGTTCACTTGAGACTCGAACATGAGTAAACATGGAGTTAGTCACTCCGAGTTATTTATAATACTATTTTGCAATCGATTATAAGATTATATACATTTTTGAATCATATACCCTAGGTGCTTGTTTGTTAGAAAGTGAGCGTAACTTAATTACCTTAAAACTGTTATAGGAAGGTTAACGTAATTACAAATTGCTATTATTTTAAATTTTTAATAACTCATATTCACTATACACAAAATTATTGACGACTTTAAACTTTATATATATAAAGTCTTAAATGTATGGCCATGGACAACTTGATTATAACAACGTATCACTCTAGTATTAATATTGCACAACTATTCTTCATAATTAATCAATGCATGCAAAAACCACTATTAGAGAATTACAATGTGTGATTATTTATTTGCCCTTAATAAATTTGTATAGTTTTTCTCATTTTTGTGAACACAAACACAAGCTAAATAATTAACACGCTAAATCAAATATAAGTACTTAGATTTTAAATGAATTATTCGTAAATGAATTATAATGATATTGTTTGAGTCATCCTCCTAAAATAATTAATCCAAGTTGAAGATTTGTAGGTAGACCTTCCCTAATATTTTATAACTTATTAATAAAATATTTGATATTTTACAGATCTGACATAGGAAATTTTATCGCTAAAATTTCATTTTAGGAAATTTTATCTTATAAATCCTTCATAGGCCGATGGGTATATATAACTCGTGTCCATAATGTCCCAAGCTTAGCTCACTACAATCTTGAGTCAATTTGATTCCAAGCCTAGCTCATTACAATTTGGGGTTAGTTCTGATATAATATATAATGAATTGATACAAATTGGTTGCCCTTGGGCATCTATTGGCAATGGTGAACTTAAATTGAAGATTTATAATCTTATAAAAAAAATAGGAGAAGTATACGTGCACCTATTTAATGTAATTGATTTAACTTCGTAAGTATTAAATATGAAATTAATTCGGGGGATTGACATACATAATTGTTTGGTTAAATAATCATAATTTATTTTATTTGCAATTACAACAACCCATTTCATGATTCGAATAACTCTAATTCTGTTGGGCATTTGAGTGTGTATAAATTTCGAGTTTTTAAACTATATTATGAAATGTAATAACTCATATTATCCACCCATCAGCTTGGCGTGATCCCAAATCCTGGAGGGCTTAAATTATAGATAGATTTTAATTTCATATATAAACTTGTTAAATAATGAGATAAAGTATAATAATCTAATATCTTAGTTGTAAGTTTAGATTGATTAAGACTTTAAAGATAAATCTTAATTGATTGATAAGATAGAGTATAATATTTTTATTTATTAATTTTTATTTTTATTGTATTTTGATTAGTCAAAAATCACACTTTTAATCTAATTCTAGTATTTTCTTATTTTTTATTAATAAGAGTTGACATAAAAAAAATCATGTACAACTTCTTCAATTTGATATATGCAATATTTCATTGATCAACTTACCAAAATTTTCTTCAAACAAAATATCAATGACCAAAAGTGGGACAGGCGAAGTACTTACTCCTGCAACCTGGTTCTTCACCTCCTTGATGCGAGCCAGAGACAGCACCACCGACGAGAAAGCGGTAGACAAATGCTCCACCTGAGAACGTCCTGACCTAATGCAACTCCTCGCATCTTTCATCACCGTGCTGTGGAGCAAGCTCTTCACTACATCCTCCAAAGTGTTGCAACACCCCATCACCATTGATATTGCTTTCTTTCCCCTACTAATCACCACCCTCTCACCCTCCCCCATGCTACTGCCACTCATGACCGCCGACGACGTTGCAGGAAAGGTAAGGGGTAGAGAAGGGTCGTCCGCCCTCTTCAAGCATGAGAAGAGTGCACCCATCAGCGAGAAGCCGTCGCCAAGAGCATGGTGCAGCTTTAACACCACCGCCCCAGCGGCGCTGCTAAATGGGTACTTGAACAAGTGCACTTCCCAAAGGGGACGGTTCTCAGGGAAGCTTTCCGTGGCGATTTGGGAGAGGTAGTCATACCAGTGTTCCTCGTATTGGGCCAACGAGAGACCTTTCGGGAAGGATGGAATTCTAACATGGTCCTCCAAATTCATGTTCACCGTTTGCCATTGAAGCCCAGATTTGCCTGAATGTTTGACGAGGATGGAGGAGAAACGAGGGTTCAATGGCAGCAGCAGCTCCCTTATCACCTTGAACGTCTCAGAGTCGTCGATCGGAACCGTTGTCTCGAATACACAAAGCATCCGAAAGGAGAGGACGGTCGTGTACAAGTACTCTGTGGCGGGGCTGGCCGGAGTTTGATGACCCACGTCTTCTCCTCCTTCCATTGATGGTGTATGAGGGGCAATGGAAATGCACTCTTGTTTTTGTTCTAATCCTTGCAGGAACAGTGTGAAAAATCTCTTGCGAATTTGAGAACTCATACATACGAAAAGAGTTGGTGGAGTGAGTAATTTGGATGTTAATGGGGGCTTTGTTGAGGGTGAATGGACATCTACTAAGTGTCGATTGCTCAGAGTAGAGGCTTTGTTGTCTGTACTCACCAGCATGCATGGATGTGCTATATTTGCAAAAGTAATTGATCAGTTTGCTTTCGAAGAAGAAATAATTCAACTAGGAAAGGAAATTAATTTTGAGTGAGTTCTGCGTCAAAAAGTAGTGGCCAGTGGCTTATTTAATTTGAATATGTTGACGTCTACTAACTTTGCACCGTTTTTTAAAAAATATTTTGATCATGAAGACCAAGGATAGGATCACAGCGATCGTATATTTTGTTAAGATTATTCGGTAAGCAACACTTTTCCCACGGCATTATTGTCCGTGATAATCTCAAATATACTCCACAACGCATATACACAACATCCGAGCACTCAAAAACACATATCTATTTTTAAACATTAGCAAATGAAATGATTCCAAGTCCTAACGACTCCTAACACATAGAGCTACATGAAAAACATAAAAATAAATGCAAACAAGAAAAAAAATAGAAGCAAACAACAACACACAACGATGGGGAGAGGTGGAAAAGAGAGACTTTTACTTCTAAGGGGGACCAAGAGTGTAACACTTCGTTTCAGTACACCTATGAACCAAATCGGAAATGCTACTGGCGATCAAAGAATTTGTTAATTTACTTGATTCGGCTGGATCTAACCTCGGTATCTCAAAATTGTGATGTAAGCATTCAATGCATAGATGGGATGCTTAGGGTCTAACATTATTCTGAATGCATGGTACAATATTCACTCATGTTTAAAACAAACTAAACAAGTGGAAAGTTTAAAGAAAATTACTATATTTTAAAACAAAACGGATACAAACTCTCCTAAAAGTGCAATAGGGACCATGTCAATAACAATAAGTATATATTTATAATAATATAAACAGAAAATGCAGCAGAAACATGGCATTCTCTCTCTACATTTTAGTTATCATCTCTGCCGGTCTTCTGAGCCGAGTCTCGACTCTATTGCTCAACCTATTCATTTCTTTTCACAGTTTCATTCACATACAAAACATTTTATCAATTCATAGAAATTACATTCAACTTACATCATCCAAATCAATTGAACATTCCACGACATCAATTACATTCAGAAAATACATGTGTGCGCAATTGGATTGCTGCTCCTCCGCAGTGTCGACAACGTTTAATATTCGAGATTCTCACATACATAGATAATAGAAAAGTGTTAATAACGAGTGTTACCGGTCGAGAAATAACTAATAATAAACTGGCACAGGAGAGCTTACTCTCCTGGTAAATGAAAACATTCTTATTCTTCATCATAGAATCTCTCATAAGGGACTACTTAGGAGCAGTCGACCTTGCGAAAAATCAATCTTTGTCCTTTCAACCCTCTACATCCTCCCCCTCACTCATGACCCTGAGTATAGAGACCAAGTACTCTTAAGTATGCACCTTCAGTACCCTTTGAAACCACAAGTCTAGACATGCACTACATTGCAGTACCCATAAACCTCCACACTTCTCTAGTTTTGAGGAACTTAAGAGTGGAGTTATTAGAATCCCTTAGAATAGAATAGATGCTCACCAAATCTAGAGTCCGCTTTGACTAAAATGTGTTGTCTTCTCTCAAAGTGCTGTTGTCGATTTTCCCTTATCTCACATCTTATTAAAAAATTGAGAAAACTACATGTATGAAGGCCTTGGTAGGGGTTGTAATATAATAGACTTAAAGGCATCATGATTTAGATCTGAGTTTTCTAAAACAAACTCGAAGGATCTCATCCTTGAGGGTTATTTATTTGGAAATTTTGTGAGACTAAATGGCCCATATGGAGTGGGATATAATAAATAGACCACTTGACTCGTTCTCTTACCTGTTAAAACAAATCATGATAGAGTGTTGAAGTTAAACAATAAGCGAGTCCTAAACGAATTTGGTAGAAGGTTATTGTGCCCACGCGCCTAGGTGGTGAGCTCCTACTCCGTATCTACGCATCAAAATTAAATGATAACACCCGCTATGATGCATTCACACATCCTATAACATACAAACATCAAGGCACACTTCTTATCAAATTATACATCAATCCATATCAGATTTCTAGGCTACGTTGCATTTAATTAACATTACGTGCTTATTTTATTTAATTAGTTCTTTACCATTCATTTTAATATCATTCAATAACACAATCATCTTTGTTCACAATAAAAAAATATGTCGCATCAATCGATCAATCATTTCATGCTGTGCTAATAATTATCACTTTTAAGTAATTAAGTTGAAGTTAATTACACCTCGTGTCTTTGGGAATCGGTGATAGTTAGGGTTTGTTGCCTAGTTCGAGACTCAAATTTGCATCCGGCTTCGTTCGAAGTTTGATCGGGTTTGACTCGATGAATTCGGCGGAGTATCCCGTGAATTTCAACAAATTTGGTTTTCCAAAAGTTTTTGACGGTTTTTCGACGGCTTTCACGCAGTTATCTCGTGATTTTTTTGGCGACACAATCGAGCCAGTGCTTTACATTAGCAAACTAGTTGGTTCAAACGTCAAGTTTGTTTCATGAACCGCATGTTGAGTTGAGGTCAGCCATGAGTTATGAGCGATGAGGGTGAAGTGTACCTGACTATATAATGATAAAATCACAAAGATGATGGGAAATGAGTTATGAGAGTTTATTTTTATGTATTTGATCGTAGAATTATTTTAGAATGGATAACGCATTAGGACATGTTACAGAGTAGTTTGGATTGGATTTTAGTTATTGATCATGTCATTGTGATGTTATGATGTGCATTATATTTTATAGGATTTCCCCCTATTTTTTGGATTTTTTAAAAGATTTATTATGAGTTAGTTATTATTCTTAACTCGAATCGGAGTCAAAGTTGGAGTTTAGTTAAATTTTATTCACACACTTGCCACTGAACTTCTTCTTGACCTTTTCTCCCCCAAGCCCCGATCGCTACCCATCACCGCTTCCATCCTTCTGCCGATGCCTCCTCCAGTTGCTGCTTCACCGCCAATCAATGCCACTGAGCCCTCTGTGTTGTTATCGTGCAACCTCTAGCGCCCCCGGCGCCCCCCTGATCTCAACGACACAAAATAGCCGTGCGATCATGCCACACTCCACGACGTCATTCCGTTGCTGTGCGGCCGACCCAACCCCCTTGACCCCCAACCATTTCCTCCATACCCAGCGCCGCTGCTAAGGCTGGCCGAGTCCTGATCATACAAGCCAATGACCCTTGGCTGACTCGTCATTGCAGCTGGCTGTCATTGCTGCCATTGTCACCTCACCGCCACCACCATTGGGTCGAGTTCGTCGAGCCCATGGTGACCCATAGCCACGATTGTCTTACCGGAAAAGTTGACAAAAAACTGCAAAAGAGCCGCCAAAAAACCATCAGAAAATCGGATTCGCTGAAATCGCAGGTTATTCCACCGAATTCATCCAGTTAAACCCAATCAAACTTTGGACACCTATGGGTGCCAAATTTGAGTCTCAAGCCATGTGACAAATCCATAGCCGTCACAATTGCCGACAATCGAATGTATAATTAACTCTGACTTAATTACTTAAATGTGATCATTATTAGCCCAATATGCTAGGATTGATGAATTGATATATTGGATATTTTTATTGTAAATAAAAATATGAATTACTTGATTGAACTGTATTAAAATGAATGCTAAGGAACTAATTAGGTAAACTAAGTGTTATAATCTAATGGAACGTAGCATAGGGAAAACTTGTATGAGATTGATGTGTGATTGATGTGAGTATTTATTGATGTGTGATTGATGTGAGTATTTATTGATGTGTGTGTGCTATAGGATGTGTGTATGCATCATAAGCGGACGTTAGCTTTTAGTTTAATGAGTAAGTACTTTAATGTGTAGGTACAGAGTAGAAGTTTGCTGCCTAGGTGAGTGGGCATGATTGGAGTTTCTACCAGGTCTGCTTAGGACTCGCTTTTGGTTTGACTTTTATACTTTGTCGTATTTTATTTTAACTGGTAAGCAGACGTGTTGGGTAGTGGATTTATTGTATCCCACTCTACATGGGCCATCTATTCGTATGAGATTTTTGGATTTATAACCCTTGAGGATGAGCTCCCATGAGTTTGTTTTCGAAACTTAGATCCAGCTCATGAACTCTTTGGGCCGATCATATTAAAATCCCTACCCAAGACTATGTACATGTAATTTTTTGCATTTTCAGTAAGATATGAGACGAGGGAAAATTGACGGCCATGTCTTGAGATAGGGCGTGTGTTCATCAAAGAAGGCTCTAGAATTGGTGAGCATCCGTTTCATTCCCGAGGGATCCATATAACTCCATCTTTTAGTTTCTCAAACCTAGAGAAGTTTTGAGGTTTACGGGTACTACAATGCAACATATATCTAGACTTGTGATTTCAAAGGATACCGAAGGTGCATACCAAAGAGTACTCGGCCTCTGTAATCAGGGCCAGGAGTGATACAGAGGATATAAGGGGTTGAAAGGAAAGAGAATGATTTTTTCATGCAAAGGATAGGTCAAAGTGGCCAATGAATGAAGATGAGATAGCAAGGGGATGCTGCCGCGCATGGTTGACGGCTCTTAGTTATTGCCCTTATGAGAGTTCTATGAGGAAGAGTAATGAGGTTACTGATGTCAGTTTGTTATTAGTAATTTCTGGACTAGTAACACTCGTTACTTATATTTTTTTATTATATATGTAGGTGAGAACTACGTGAAATGAGCGTTGTCGCGACTGCAGATGAGCAACATTGAAATTGCGCACACATGTTGGAGATGATGATGAGTATCGAATTGTTTTAAATGATGAAGTTTGATCGCTATTCTATGAAATGATATAAATATTTTGCATGTGAATGAAAATTGAGAATGACAATGAGCAGGTCGAGATATGGAGTTTAGACTTGACTTAGATGAAGGAAATTGTTGTTGACAAGGTGGCCCATATTGCAATTTTAAGGGAGACTCCGCCCGTTTTGTTTTAAAAATAATTATTTTCTTTAAATATTTTGTTTGTTTGGCTTGCTTTGTGTTTGATTGTATATCATAACATGCATGTAGGACAACGTTAGAACCCACACATCCCATTCACACTTTACATGTTGCATTAACATCTTGAGATGTCGAGGGTAGATCCAGGTTAGCTTAATCGAATCATGTAGATTAGCAAACAATTCAATCACCGGTAGCATTTTTGGGTTAGTTCACGGCTGAACCGAAATATGGTGTTACATTTGGGACTATAGCAACCAGTTTGGCGAGCTCAAACCGATGGTGGTGGTGGTGAGGGTCAATAATCCAATTGTCCCTTTTATAACCTTAGCGGTGGCCCTCGGTTTGGGGCAAAGGTCAAAGGGGAAGGGCAGCGGTGGCATAGCATTGGCAAGGCGGCCTGGACGACAAGAAGTTGATGTCTAGACGGGCAGTGCTAGGGTGCACCTTCTGTGCATCATGGAGACTGGGCGGCTGACTTAGTGTTAGTCGACGGCGTTGATCGGAGTTGGTGTGGTGGCCGAAGGGGGCGTTAGCAGTGATCGGGGTTTAGGTAGGGCAAGTGTTAGGGTGAAGTTTGGTGGGAGTCTTGTAAATAAAAGTTGACTCGCATTCGACTCGAGTCAAAAATAATAACTAACTTCTAATAAATTGAAAAAATAGGGAAAAATATCTTAAAATAAAATACACATCATCACACCACCATAACATGTTCTATAACTAATAACCCACTCAAACTGTGTTATAACACGTCCTAATACATTATTTTGCATAAAAATAATTCTACAATTAAATACATAAAAAAATAATAGCTGCATACTATTATATACTCTAATAACTCTGTTCTCATCATCTTTCTAATGTTATTATCATATATACTCGGGTACACTTGACCCTCATCGCTCATAATGCACGCCTCACTTCGACTCATCACGTTGACCATGAAACTGACTCGAACCGACTAGTTCGCTAATGTAAAACTCCGACTCGTATCACGGGTTTTACAACCTTCCCTCATTAGAAAAAAATTTGTCTTCGAAAATTTAACTAGGGAAGTATCAAAGTCATCCATAATCTAAAAGAGGCAAGTCACAACTAGAGTACCTTGTTGTGAAGCTAGTTGCACGGATATCTCTAGGTATTACTTCCTCATCTCATCTTCATGTTTCCATGTGGATTCTTCAACTCCTCGTCAAGTCCATTTCATTCGTACTAGGGGAACTTCTTTCTTTAGGGAGTCTTCACTTGACGATCCATAATCTAAACTGCATCTTCTGTCCATCTTCTGGGTATGTCAGGTCTGGTTGCAGCTCTATCTCTCTGAAACTAAAAACATGAGAGTTGTTTGGATGGGATGCCTTCAGTGTTGACACATGGAAGATGAGGCGGAAATGTCAATCTATAACCCACTAGTCCAATACGCTCATATCAAATGGTCCAACATATTGCGGACTGAGTTTCCCTTGCATCACAAATCTCGTGTTTTCCTTAGTAGAAGAAACCTTTAGGAGAACGTGATCTCCTAACGCAAAATGAACCTCACATCTGCACTGATTGGCATAACTTTCCTATGTATTGAGCTGACCTCATTCTCTTCTTGATCCGCCTTACCACTTCTTGTGTCGACTGGTTCATCTCTGGCCCAACTACTACTAGCACACTGCCCTGTACCGAACATACTGGGAATTGACATGGTCTGCCATGTAGTGCCTCGAATGGTGCCTTTCCAATTATGGCATGAAAGCTGTTGTTATAAGAGAACTCAACTAGAGGTAGATGCTCTTCCTAACTTCCTTTAAAATCCTAAATGCACGCATGGAGCAAATCCTTCAGGATCTATATGGTTCTCTTAGTCTGCCCTTTTGTCTGAGGGTGAAAGGTTGTGCTGAATCTGGACTCAATGCCCATAGTTTCTTGGAAAGCTTTTTAAAATCAAGATGTGAACCTTGGATCCCTATCTGATATGATCTCCAATGGCACTCCATGTAGCCTGACTATCTTGTATATGTACAGTGCGGCCAAAGTAGTTAGTGGGTAATCCATCCTGATTGGTATGAGGTGTGTGCTCTTTGTGAGTCGATTTACTATGACCCATAGTACATCCTTCTATTGGCAGGTCTTAGGAAAACCGACTATAAAGTCGTACATTATACTCTCCCACTTCCATCATGGGCTTTCAAATGGTTATACTGTTCCACCTGGGCATACATGCTAGGCATTTACTTGCTAACATACCAAATACCTGGCTAGTGTGTCGTATATCTCTCTCTTCATTCCTGGCCACCGATATGTTCGTCGGACATGGTGGTACATCTTCACTCCACTTGGATGCACTGAGCATCTTGACATGTGAGCTTTGTAAAGAATCGTACTTTGAAGTCTAGGACACTCTAGAACATTTGGCACAAATAGTTGATCTCTCAATTTGACTAACCTATCTGCATCTCTTGCCGATTCCTGATGTATTCCCTGTTCCAATCACTACTTCAACTATTGTTCTGCTTCTTGTGCAACCCTGATCTATTCAAGCACACTTGGCCGAATGGTAAGTGGTGTCATCATTCCAACCAACTGTCTCTGGCCTATAGCAAACTGAGTCACTGACACTTCTGCGAATCTTGCAGAGCCTCGTACTGGCTTCCTGCTCAAAGCATTCGCTACCACATTCGCCTTGCCCTCGTAGTATGCTATGTTGATCTCATAGTCTGATAACATCTCTAACTATCTTCTCTATCTGCTGTTCCAATCCTTCTGTGTGAAGATATATTTCAAACTCTCGTGATCAGTAAATAGTCTAAAAGATGTTCCATACAAATAGTACCTCCATATTCTCAGAGATAATATGCCTACTCCGAGCTCTCGGTCGTGTGTAGGATAGTTATGCTCATGCACCCTGAGCCTAAGGCATTTTTGTAAACTACCAAATCCACATGTCCCTGTGGAGTTGGGCTCTCCTTTAGCTTCCTGAAAATCTTAAAACTAATGCCATCATTAATAGCTCACTGCATGGGTCTAGCTGTCTCACTGCATTTTGATAGGGTATCCATTATTGTTCTCTATCTCTACCCTGACCTTGGAAGAAAAAAATAGCGTCTTCCATGGTGGAAAGTAACCGTCTTTCTTTGGTAATCTATCTTGACTCCTTGCTTGGACATGCTAGATTCTTGTAACTTAAATAATATCAAATTAGCTACAAGTTGCCACTGTTGAATCTCAACAGAGACATTACTCACACAGTTGGCCGTAGCTGTCACACTACAGGTGTGAGTGGATACTAATAGTGAATATCCTAACTCTTCCATTTTACTTCCAATTCTACTTGTGTGCATCTAGAATCAAATAAGACTCGTGTAGGTATAAAGCCTACTAAAAGTGTACCTATCACGACTGTCACTTCCTCAAGTGCCTCTACCATTGTGGCTACATACATCCACACTTGCTGCTGTTGTGCTGGAGTAGGAGATGCTGCTAGTGGTACTGCCTGATTTTGTTACCTCTCATTCTGAGTTGGCCATGCCTATTGTCTACCCCTCTACTATCTAGCTTGCTCTACAACCATATACCCTCTCTGATTCTGTCCCCTCTGGCCGTGACCTTAGTCCTATTGGCTTCTTTGCCGTTGGTGCTGCTGGAGAGTTGGGAGTGCAAGTCTCTGTTGAGGCACTGGGAACGTCAACTAATGGTTCTAGCTAGTTGGACACGTTCTGGCTTTATAACCTAGCTGACAGCAACTATAGCATACCTTAGTGCCTGCTCTACACTCACCTCCATGACGACGTTGAAAATTCTGACAGAAAGGTGATCTGTTGCCCTCAGTTTGGCCATCCATATCCCTCATAGCAACTGGTGCATCTGTTTGACTCTTTATTGTGCTCCCTCGTTGGCTAATACGTCCTTGGATGTTGCTACCTCTAAGCAAAATTTCGGCAAGGTCTAGTAGCTATAACTTGCTTTGCCTCACTTGGAGCTCTCACTACATTACCAAAGGTAGCAAACTTTCTATCCAAATAGGTCATCCCGCTCTCATGATGGTGGCCTTCATAAAAATGATCTATTCTCCTTCCTTCGGTGGGAACCAAATCTAGTGTGAATCTTTCTGGAGCTCTAAATCATGTCTCATATTACACCATTGGCATGGGTCCTTTCTTCAATGCCTGGAATTCTCTCTCCTTCCTCTTCCTGACATCTGACAGAAAGTACTTTCCATTGAATCCTACTCTGAATTCCTCCCAATTGATGGCTTGAGGTTAACAATGGGAAAATGTGGAATTCTGCACTGAATCCCACTATATTCTAGCTTCATCTTGGAATACCTGTAAAACCCGTGATTCGAGTCACAGGTTTTATAGTCGTTAGCCGATCGGTTGAGCCGTCGGTTCGAGTTGAGCATATTTCGGAACACGTGTACCGAGCCGATGCCGGTCGCGTGTATGTGGTATGAGGG
>JAVDBV010000389.1:0-11166 GCA_032619315.1 Piper longum
TCTTGTATCGATCATATATATATATATATATATATATATGATCGATACAAGACGTAAATGTATGGTCTGGTCGCCGTATTACTGAAAAGAAGTGGAGGATATATAATTGGATGATATAGTATAAGAAATGGGGGAGAAGTGATGACGGCCTATGGGATGAAAGGGTTGAGTAAGAATGCAAATTAGTGTGAGTTGAGTAGCCATCACCAAGAAGCATTGATAAACTTGCATGCAGTCACTTCTGAGCACACTTTAGATTTATGTAGCCATTGCAGGTCCCATGTCCCTTTCATGACGACAATGGACCGGAAAGAAAGGTGTTAAGCACCAACACAAGAAGAGAAAGGCATAGGGACAATGGCTTCCCAACTTAATTATTTAAAGGTGGGTGACAAATGAAGAGATTGAACAACTCCTAGCAAAAGGAGGGGGAGCTTGCCAAGAAATGGGGAGGCAGCCTTGCTGTGACAAGCATGAGGTGAAGAAGGGGCCTTGGACTGCGGATGAGGATAGGAAGCTCATCAACTTCATCATCAGCCACGGGCACTGCTGTTGGCGCTCGCTCCCCAAGCTCGCCGGCCTCCGCCGCTGCGGCAAGAGCTGCCGCCTCCGGTGGACCAACTACCTCCGCCCCGATATCAAGAGGGGCTTGTTTAGCCAAGAAGAAGAGAAGCTCGTCATCGATCTCCATGCTCGCCTCGGAAACAAGTCTCTGGTTTCTTCATTTCTATAATTTCTTTACCACTTACGCCTTATTAATTAAATTATACTTACACAAATAATACGTCATCCCCATTGCAACTGGCTAGCTAGTATTACATGTTATTCATGTCCCCGCCATCATGCAGATCACAAATGTGAATAACTAAATGGGACTAACATGCATAATATTATTTATTTGTGAGTTAATTTGAATTAACATATGCTATAAAACCTAATTACCGGTAGCAATTGCATAGACTACGTGGCTAATAGCATGCATGATAATTGGTTTTACAATTTATAAACTTATTTCCTGCAATATGATTGACGTTAAATCTAATGCACATATTTTTTTATTTATCATTTTTCTAACTATCAATATGAGTAGGATTATTACAATTTTATAATCATTAGTGGCATTGTTATTATTAGGTCTAAGCTAAATTATAACTATTACTGATATTTTATGGTGGTAAGAAGGTGGAATGTCCCGTCTTATTATAGCCACCTGATTACTAAGTAGAACTTTCTTTCTTTTGTAGGCCGAGTTTCAATGACGAAAACTCGCGACGTTTGCAGCGTAATAGTAACCTTGTTATGAAAACTTCTTAACTAAAATTTTTACAGCACTATTTTTTTAATAATAATAATAGTAATAACAATAATAATAATAATAATAAACCAAATATAATAATCATGTGGTGCATTGGTGACAGATGGTCCAAGATTGCTGCAAAGCTGCCCGGAAGAACCGATAATGAAATCAAGAATCACTGGAACACACACATCAAGAAGAAGCTTACCAAGATGGGGATAGACCCTGTGACGCACAAGCCCTTTAACCATGCTCATGAGGCCGATACCGATCATGATCACTCTCTATCCAGTACCAGCCACCAGCCACCGGCAGATATTACTACCATTGATGAGAATAATATGAGCCCGCCGGAGAATTCCTCGATTGAGGAATTCCGGCCATCGGAGGCCTGCGTCCACGACAACGGGAAGGACGATCCATTGCCGAGTAGTTTGTGGGGGGAGGAAATTATTATGACCCCAGAACTAATGGATTACTCATGGATGTTCCCCAGCATTGAGGATGATTTTATTAACATGGTGGGGAAGGGGTGGGAGTATCAGAATGTTGGTTGGACTGATGAGGACTACCAGAATCAAGATCTTGGGATGAACGAGTTTGGATTTGGATTCTTGAGTACTATAGAAGAGAAGATTGATCAATAAGGCCAAATAAATTAGTGCCTCGAGTTAACTTGGATTCCTCGATGAATAGAAGACAACTCAATCAGCACCGCTAGCCAAAACAATAATGCAAAAAAAAAAAATGCAACATATACACAACCTAGCTACCAAAAAATGTCCCGTTTACTTTTTTGTTGAAATATAAATGTTACCACGTCCTTCTCCAGCATTCACTTGTTAGCTGAAATGCACTCCTGAGATCGACTTTTGTGGATTGGAAATCATGTTTATAAAAAATTATGAAGCACAGACATTCTAATTTTAACTCTTTGTGACCAGCCCAAGCTGTCTAAGTTTTAACTTGTAATTTTTCTGAGTTCAATTTCATAGATGTTTGTGAAGAAGGACTTCGGATTAATTAACTCAATACCAATAAACGTAACTATAATTAATCAATAAAATGATCATGAAAACCAGTATTAAAGTTTATGAGCCTTGATGAATTAGTGGTCATATTGTCAGCTTAAATGAACCAACCGGGTTGTTTAATTGTAATTAAACAGGACGAACTTGGATGTTTTTGTGTGTTAATTGGGTTGTTCAAAACTAATTAATCTCGAAATTGAGTCAAATTTTAAGTTGATATTAAATGAAACAAACCTACAATTATACCTATTCAACTTAGTTTGATTTGAAGTTCAATACTTTATACAATGATTAAATTTTTTTGGACATATTTATCTTAAATTTGTTTATACAAATTCAATTAAATTATAAAAATATCCATTTTAAATAAAAGTATGCATGACTAAATTATCCTTTTATGTGTAGTCATGTCGAAATTAAAATATTTTTATTATAAATTAAATTTTACTATGAATTTAATTAAAAATAATATGAATAAATACAAATTAAACTAGTTCGAATTTAACTTAAACTCGAATCGACATAAATACTTATGAGTTCGATTCAAATCTAAAGTCAAATAAATAGAGTTTGAGTATAGCAAAATTCAACTCAACTCAGCCCGGCAAGCACTCCCATTTGTTAGTTTGTCAACTTATCCTTAAGTGACCTTGAGCATTATCGTTGAGTGGGGTTTACTTATTTCTCCTCATTAGTGCACTAATACTAGGGATGTGGTCTCCCTTGAGTTTGCCAAATGGTTGGCCGTCATTATCCACGTCCTAATGCCACGAGGTGTATAAATTGCTATTTTTTTTACAAAATAAATGCTATATATTTTAGAGGAACATTTTGTATAAATTACAACCGTTAGCAACTTATTTAATGCAGGTAATTAACTTAAAATAAAACATAATGTAGGCAGTGATAATCACCCGGCCCTGTATTCAATTATCAGCTTGCTCCACGAGTGACAAGACCCAACCCGTGCATCCACTCTTACAAACTTTTAAAAATATCTATTAAGAACCTCTTTTCTACGATGATATATATAACAAATTAACATTTTACATTTATTTAAAAAAGAAATATCATAAAATATGATAATTGAAGAGGTCATATTCTAACACATGAATTTGTTAGCTCATAGATAAAGAAACTGGGTTGTTAGATTGTAAAGCATGACCAAACATAGATATTTTAGTTTAATTAATTGTTTCTCTTAGTCAGTGCGTTGGTTGATTGTCATCATTTTATAGTTTAAAATTTATGTACACTTAACACGTGATCTTTACAATCACCTACAAATTATTTAATATAGCCATTTAATTAAAAATGAACCCGGATGTAATTATTAGCTTGTTCTTCGAGAGATTAAAATATATTTTAGAAGTAATAAAATTTATGTATATTTAAATGAATAATATCATGAAATAGGATAACATATAAAAAAACATGCAATACTTACCAAAAAGTCATTATTTTTTATCACTCGTACTTGTGGCAATTTTTTTTTTCATCTTGTAACTCTTCACGAAATATTTCTATTAAAATTGGGTAGTCCAATTTTATATATTGTTAATATTAATATTTATTATTGTTAAAAGAAAAAAAAAAAAACCTTCCCAATGTAAATTTTATTTTCCCATCCCAAGACCCGGGAAATAGGATTCCGTCTCTTTCCAGCAAAGAAACCGTAAATCCATGGAAAACTAGTTTCCTTTCCATTCCCTCTATTACCTTCGTCTTCTTCGGTCTTCCACCACCCTCGCCGCCGCCACCGTACCCCCATCTCCCTCGCCAATGGCATCCATGATCCGTCGGAGCAGCACTCCCCTTCTCTCGACCCTCTTCTCCGGCCGCTCCTTCGCCTCCCGCAGCGTCTTCGCGCCGTCCTTCGTCGCCGTCGACAAGACCCACACCGGGCTCTATGGCTTCGACATACTCAAGACGGCGAAGGGGTTTAGACGCTTCGTTGACGAGGCCATCGAAAGGTTTGAGCTTTTGCTACAATTTAATCTTTTAATCTGTGGATGTGTTGCGAAGATTGGTGGTCTTGTTGAGCGTACAGTTTCATTTTTTTTGGATGTGGTTGCAGGTCAGGGGAGCTGGTTTCGTACATATCTCGGCTTCCGCCTTCTGTCGAAGTCATTCGCGCCATGGATGAGATTTCCGACACTGTAATCTTTGTTCTTTCTTGATATTATAGCTTCTTTGCCAGTGTTGTTCAATTGCTGATTTTGATAACATCTGAAATAAAACGTTTTGGGCGTGGGAGTATTTTCTAATTTAGCTTTTAGAAATGTAGTGATGTTGAGGTTATTTCCCCGGCAAAGATTACAAGGAAGGCGTGTAAAAAGATTTAGGCCTTTGATGCTAGAGGGAGAAAATTAAAGAGGATTGAAGTATTCAATTCATTGTTTTTTTTAAAAAACAATGGTGGTTTTCTTGTATTACATTTATACCAAGCTGAAAACATGGCAGTTACAATCACTCATAGTATGCACCTGACCTACGAATGTAAGGTCGTTATTATTTGCACTGATACTGATACATTTACTGGTTTCTTAGATATGCTCTGTTGTCGACTCTGCTGAGCTTTGCAGGAACACTCATCCTGACAGGTAAGTGTCGCTTTTTGGTTGTGAGGCAGCACAGAGTTTCTTCTTTATATTTCTTTAAGCCCTTCTCTGTTAATTCTTTGTTTCTTAGAGAATTTGTGGAGGAGGCAAACAGCGCCTCCTTGAAGATGTATGAATATCTGCATGTGAGGTGACATGTTGTATTTTTACCGTTTTGGGGAGTATTTAGCCTGTTAACTTTTATCATCTAGTGATTCATAAAAGTAAGTCTATCTAATTTGAACAGCTTTTGAATACCAATCGTGATCTATACAATGCTGTCTTAAAAACTGAAAAAGAGGGCATTCTTCAAACCGAAGAAGCTAGGAGGGCAGCTCACACTCTTCGTATAGACTTTGAAAAGGGAGGGATACATCTTCCTGCTGGTATATTTTATAATTTCTGCTGTGGCTAAAGTAGAAAGTTGTTAATCATATTGTGCATACAATCTCTCAATACATTTTTTGATTTATAAACTCTTTTCTATAGAGAAGCTGGAGCGGGTTAATCAACTTAACATTGAGATTGCTCATCTGGGAAGGGAGTATGTACATTTAATTTTTGGTCTTTTTATATGGTTGCTTGTTGCTATTCTGACTTCTTGTTGTATCCTGTATTCTGTAAGCTCTGTCACATATTTACATGTTTTATTGTTTGTCCAGGTTCGCTGAAAATATTGCTAGTGATAGTGGTTATGTTGATATATTTCCGGCTTCCCGCATTCCCAAGCATGTGAGACATGCAATGACACCTATTTATCGTACTATTGGAGGAACAAATGGTTATACCAATTTGGAAGATATGCATCGTGAAAAGGGATTTCGAATACGAACTGATCCCAATACTTTGTCATCTGTATTAAAATGGGTACCAGATGCTGAGGTATTTTCAGGATACGATTAAATTATTTATATAGCTATATTGTAATACTTACTTTTTATGTAAAAAGTAACTACTGCCCAGAGTTGTTGATGGTTAAATATTTCTCGCGTTTTCTGTCAATGTTGTACATGACTACTTATAAGTATTTATCGGAATTTGTTTGTAGCATCAAGCTTCTTATAACCAGAAGTGAATTGTTTGACTTTGATGATTCCTATCTTTAGTTTTTTTGTTTATTCTGCTGATTCAGAAAAAGACATATCTGGAAGTGTTATAATGATATTCTTCCAATCTATTATCAGGTCAGAAAGCTGTCTTACATTACTGGAAATTCTGTTCCCCGTGCTAATCTGAGTGTTTTAGATAAGCTAATGTCATCTCGTCATGAATTGGCTGAGGTGACTTTATTCTCATTTGTGTAATTGATCATTCATTTCCGGATTCAAGTTATTAAATTTTCTCCTTTTTATAATGCACTGCAGATAATGGGATACAAGTCCTTTGCCGAACTTGTTGCCCAGCAAAATATGGCTGCGTCCCCTGAAGTGGTAATGTCTTTTCTGCAGAACTTGAGCCAGGCTGTTAAAGATAAGGCAGAAAAGGTATTCATTTACATATCTATGTCACATGATGGTGCTATTGATTTTCTATTTCAGTGATTTCACAACCTTATTGATTTGTGCCACTCCTTTGTTATTAACTGCTTGCTAGGAATTCAAGTCAATTCAAGAATTTAAGATTAAGACTCATAGTTTAAAGGACGGAAATTTAGAGCCCTGGGATGAAGCATACTTTACAGGAGTGATGAAATCTTCATTATTTGATTCAAATGCTTCTGTAAGTAATCTACTATATGAGTTTTATACCATTTCTTCAATCTGTCTTCTCTCCACTCACCCCATCCAATTTAAACAAAATTGAAAGTGCAGGTGACATCTTCCTATTTTTCTTTACCACATTGCATAGAAGGTTTGAAGCGGTTGGTTGAGTCTTTGTTTGGTGCAACATTCTATGAAGTTTCACTTGCACCTGGGGAAACCTGGCATCCAGATGTGGTTAAATTTTCATTGCATCATCCTGAAGAGGTAAAATTTTTCACCTCCTTTCTTAATCCTTGGGAGTTCATGTGCCTATATATGTATATTTTTTATCTCATTGGAACATACTATTGGGTGTGACTATCTGTCGTAAATTGTCCTAGTTTGCATTTGAGGCATTCACTTAATAGAACATTGCTGGGAGAACCAAGATATTCAAATCATCATTATGAATACCCCTTTAGGTCTGTTTTACCATTTAAAATATTCATCCTAATTATAAGAGTCGATGATAGTATTCTGCATATTGTAATTGGTTCATGTCTAGATGTTTCTTCATACTGTTTTTTTCTAGTAAGGAAGTCAGATTGCCTCAGTCTTCTACTTTTGTTTGTGAATATACTGGTTTTTGTAGGGGGACCTGGGATATCTCTACCTGGACCTGTGTTCTCGTAAAGGAAAATATCCCGGTTGCGCTCATTTTGCCATAAAAGGAGGACGCCGGCTGTCAGAAACAGACTACCAGCTCCCTGTACGTCTCACTTTTAGATTTTGGGTATCTTCAATATGGTGTGCAGTATTTTGCTTTCCAATCCACTTTGTATGGGTATCTAAAATGCTTGTTTGTCAATCTCTGAGAGTTCTTTTTCTGTTATGGAGCCGAATCTATGGATTTCAGCTTGCTCACCTTATTAGTCAATTTAAATTAATTGGTTTGTTTGTGATACCCCAAAATTCAGAAGAGAAGCACCTCCTAATTGTGATACACAGCAAAACCTTTTTTTTCTTCCTTCATAGCAAATATTTTGTGTCTATGTATGTATCTTGCTGTTTTTTGAGGGCTTTAGAACCTGCTATTTATACAATTTGCATACGGGCAGATGATCAGAAATCTTAAGTACTGTTTTAGGGGAAGAAGCCATAAGGGTGGTTGTTTTGTTTTACCTCTGGCCGCTGTTGGTGGGTTAAGGAAAAAATTATTCTTTTTGTAAATGATGATTTTAGATTTTGATATTTCTATACCCTTATTCCTCTTTTTACTAGTTAAAATGTATGTGTAAATTGTTTATCTCATTGCTTTCAGTGTGTACAAAAATGTACAGGTTGTAGCTTTAGTTTGCAATTTTTCAGCTTCACCGGGTTCATTAACCTTGAAGCTTAATCACTGGGAGGTTGAGACTCTTTTCCACGAGTTTGGACATGCTCTTCATTCTCTTCTTTCAAGAACGGTATTTTCCCCTTTTGTTGATTCAATTATGAATAGCTCTTTATGTTATTGGTCAGATTTAGGTGAATTTTATTGACCTATATAGGATTATCAACATTTATCGGGAACCAGGATGGTCCTTGATTTGGCAGAAACGCCTGCCAACATTTTTGAGTGAGTTACGTTTTTTTCAATTAAATATTACCTATGTTTTTCTTTTTAAGTTTTAAGCCTTCAAATAATTTTTTTAGCTATCAATGAAAAACCATTTCAAGTTTTTATGCTTTTGGCTATGATTTAAGCCCTGGAAATCCATCATTTGCAAAAAAATCTTGCATCATCTAAAACTTGAAACCAAAAAATACTTGAAAAGAAAGGTGGAACCAAGAAATGGAAAACCTTTTGAGTGAATCAACTTTCCCCATCGCCCTTCTCCTCTTGCCATCCTACACCTTCTAGCCTCCTCCTTTGTCTTGGTTACTACCTATCTCCAACACCTCTCCCTCCCCCCTCCTAAAAGCTTGTTTCCTCCTATCTCCCTCATTCTGAAGTTGATGTAGCTCTGTTCTTTGCCTCTGTGCATCTGCAGCCATCGATTTGTTTCAAGTTCTACCTCCAATTCTCTTAGAATATAGCATCTGAACCAAAAAAAAAAAATAAAACCTCAGTGAAGGAGAAAATGGCTCTCACTTCCTTACTATTACAAGAAGTGTTAATGGTTGGAGAAATAGTGGAAAAAACAATTTAACGTTTTTTTTTTCCTTTTTTTTCTCTTTTTTCTCACTTTTCAATGAATTGCTAATGTTAAAAGGCTAGAAGACATCATTGGAGTAAATGTCCAAGGCTTGAGATTTTATTGTAACGGCCTGGACCAGTTAATACAAATTGATGGGCTTAATCATTCTTAAAAAATAATTAATCAAGTTTAGATTATAAACACATCCCCAATTAAATAGTAGATCTTACCTAATTAGTATTGGATGTGAGACTAACTTTTGGAGATGTTACAGTTATATTGTTTGCTTGAGTTTGACTATGTAATTTTAATTAGGTATTATGCATGGGATTATCGAGTATTAAAGACTTTTGCGAAACACTATTCCTCTGGTGATGTGATACCTGAAAAATTGGTTCAGTCGATGAATGCTGCTAAAGCAATGTTTGTGGCAACCGAGATTGAACGACAGGTGTATTTTTTATTTAAATATTTTCTTTCTTGTTCTCAGAATACAAAGTCATTATCGAATCATTTAGATTGAACAAATAATTGAGTATAACTACCTTCCAAATCCTGAATACTTATTTTCAATCTTAATAAGTGTTTGTCTACAATTCGAGTGTTTTCACCACATCATGGTCATCTGCTTTCTAGTACGATTTGGTCATTTTTATGGTCTTACATTGCCAAATTGATTGCCTGTGCATTGAAATCAATGACTTATAATTGTTATGAGGACAAAGAGTTAATATTTTAGATGCCCTTTAGGCTTTGGCATGGAATGAAATTTAGCATCATCAGAATCATTGGATTTCAGAAATTGTGAGATAGTCATAGAAGCAGATGGTCATAATAAGGTGGTGGTAAAGAAATTCACGTGAAAACTGACAAATTTAGGCAAGCATGACAACTGTTTTTATTATAATTTGTATCTGTTTGATTTGAAGTTCAAGTATAGCTTTGCACTTTTATATCAGTGTTGCTAATCAAAGAGCGATGACAGATTTGCAAAAGAAATGAATGCTAGGTCGCCATAATGGGTTTCAACTTCTAATTGGAACATTTTGGACAGACTTTTAAATTGTATAATAAAGATATAATTGATTTTTTCACTAGTGTATTTGGAAAGCTTTTAGATGGGAGTTGAGAAACTGGATCCACATTTATGTCTCATAGTTGTAGATAATTTTCTCTCTGCTTGGCAAACATTGTTTTTCTTATCATTCTTCTGTTACTTAATTTCAGATATTCTTTTCTTTGATTGACCAAACATTGTTTGGCGAGCCTTCCATAGTCAAAGACACTGTCTCCACCGTGGCCGACTTGAAAGAACTGTATACAAGGTGGAAACATGTGGAGGGTACTCATTGGCATACTCGATTCACTCACCTTATAAATTATGGTGGTGGTATGCGCATAAATACTGGCAGCCAATCTTTCTGATTAGGTGATTGTTGATAGAACTTCCATGATTTGTCCAAGGTTTTTATGGTGTTTAAATTGTGGTGTAGGTTATTATAGCTATCTATATGCAAGGTGTTTTGCTGCTACAACATGGCGAAAGGTGTGCATGGAAGACCCATTGTCCTTGGTCACAGGTTCTGATCTAAGATCAAAGTTTCTGCAATATGGAGGGGCCAAAGACCCGGCTAACTTGTTGAAGGATTTCATTGGTGAGGATGCATTTACTTGCTATGAAGGGGGTATACTCCCAAACATCAGTTATCTGTCAAACGAATTGAACTTGTGAGGTCTTATTCTCCAAGTTTTTAATCCGAATGATATTTTTTGTTATCTTGTGAGGTCCTATGCAATGAACTTGTCTCTCTGTAGATTTTTTAATCAGTGCTCATTTCTTCCGGGCCACATCTTTTTGTTCTGGGATGTCCATGTTGTGGATTTGTTATCTTTATCGTTGCCCAAAACTTCTCCTTATTCCTGATATGAAAAGTTCAACGGGCTTGTTGTCACCGATAGTTGGTATTATAGATCAACTTGGTAGGTCTGACCAGCTCTGAAAGTTAATTGTTCGAGGGTGCAATTTACAAACTAAACATACATTTCTTCAACTTAAATGATAACGGATAAAATGCGTAGCATGTAATCTACAGATCGACTAATTTTGGGTTGGAAGCAGAATATTCAATGGATTATTCAAAAAGTAGAAAATAAATTAGTTGATTCATCTATTATGCTTGCATTCAAATGTAAGCAATAAATACTTGAATAGGGGGTCAATGAATGAGATTGGTTTATTGGCGAAATTGGGTTGATGTCTCTTTTACTTTTTTTTCTTTTTTATATTGGCGTGTATATTCAGCTAATTAAGTATCATAATATAATGGTTATTGAGGTTCTACAATGGCCATTATAATGCTTGAAAATATAGCAAAG
>JAVDBV010000389.1:11186-32135 GCA_032619315.1 Piper longum
CCATTGTCCTTGGTCACAGGTTCTGATCTAAGATCAAAGTTTCTGCAATATGGAGGGGCCAAAGACCCGGCTAACTTGTTGAAGGATTTCATTGGTGAGGATGCATTTACTTGCTATGAAGGGGGTATACTCCCAAACATCAGTTATCTGTCAAACGAATTGAACTTGTGAGGTCTTATTCTCCAAGTTTTTAATCCGAATGATATTTTTTGTTATCTTGTGAGGTCCTATGCAATGAACTTGTCTGACCAGCTCTGAAAGTTAATTGTTCGAGGGTGCAATTTACAAACTAAACATACATTTCTTCAACTTAAATGATAACGGATAAAATGCGTAGCATGTAATCTACAGATCGACTAATTTTGGGTTGGAAGCAGAATATTCAATGGATTATTCAAAAAGTAGAAAATAAATTAGTTGATTCATCTATTATGCTTGCATTCAAATGTAAGCAATAAATACTTGAATAGGGGGTCAATGAATGAGATTGGTTTATTGGCGAAATTGGGTTGATGTCTCTTTTACTTTTTTTTCTTTTTTATATTGGCGTGTATATTCAGCTAATTAAGTATCATAATATAATGGTTATTGAGGTTCTACAATGGCCATTATAATGCTTGAAAATATAGCAAAGTAGACGCCGTAACTTTGTCGGTTGGGACAAAATGATGCGCAAATAGAAATCGCACTGCGTTTTCATCAAACCAAAAATCGACACTTTTCCTTTGAACCAAATCTGTAAGAATGTTGACGGGCACGTTTTGAACTCATAAAAGTATCTTAAATATTTTGAAAAAAGTGTGTTAATAAAGGTTATAGCCAACTTCATGTGAAGAAAAAAAAGTATTTATGCAAAACATTTTGATCTAAAAATTTACCTTGCCATTTAAATTCCATGAATTGAACACCCAAAGTGTAACCAGCGATCAAGTTTAATTTTCATAGCTATGCTATGTTGATTGTCCCCGGAGTTCTAGTAATGGGTGATATGTCGTATTCGTGGATAACTTTTTTTCTTTACCACCGCCACTCTAACAAGGAAAGAGTGAAGGGCATATAAGATGTAAAGAGGAAGACGAAGTAAACAAGCGAAAGAAAGACGCAGATGTGTTTGTAAAAATGCACCTAATTCCTTATAAATGGACAGGAAAACTCTTCGTAACTATGTTCATTTTATTCCAACGCAAGGTTGATGTGAACAATTAGACAAAACAAAATGTATATGTTTCAGCCGTCAAACCATTCCAAATTCAACTTCGAAGGGCAAACTTTTCCAACAGAGATGACTGTTGCTACAACAGCAAAGTAAAGAACATGTTTGAAGTTGAAAGATCATGAGCCAAGAACAGACGTAAAGAAGATGCTCAAAGATCACGGACCAAATATACGAAGTTAAGAATACAAAGAATAGCCATTCCACAAGCCAAAGACAAATGCCGGCCCCGTGAAATACAAACTCTTCCATTCTTGTAATGCACGCATCTCCTTTCGTTTGCATGTTGTTAGCCTCCATGATCCATATTCAAACAACTTTAGAACCCAAAAAAAAAATTCATCTTTTTCATGAATGCAGACCAATGGCGGCACATTATTCTTTATAAAAGAAAAAAGAAACCAACCCCCTCTAAATCGGCTCGTACTCGAACAATTCTGACTTCGCTGCGAGGCCTTCCTTGTCTTTATCATTCAAGGAAACTTGCTTCCTTTTAAAGCTAGAAGAATCTCAATCCTTTGCAACAAGTAAATATATGGAATAGCTCCAGAAATCGTCCTTACTCAAATCTAAGCTGCTCTCTGTCCATGTATTTTTGTGATATAAAACATAGGTACATCAGAAAACATGACATGTATGAGAGGACAATTAACTCTAACTTTGCAGATCAAGGAATCCCTTTCCTAGCTACAATGTTGTCAAATGAAGATATTGCAAGCAAAATCGGAAGACCCAACAGCAAATATGAAATCGTAAAACACACTCACATTAAATCATGAGAAATAGAAACCCAGATAAAAGCTGACAACTTCAGCGCTTGTATAACAAAAGTGATTTGGAAAACCAGACGCGTTCATCCCATCGTTTTAATGATCACAGTAAAAAGGATGCACGTACAGTGTCATAAACAATGAGATGAAATTCAGATAAAAGTATCCGCATTTGGTTACAACTCGCACTTGAACTAAACTAAAGATGACAGGAGATGCTTGCCACAGCGTTATATCTTTTATCTAAAAAACGGTTAAGGATTTAAGATATGAACAGTTTTAAGGATTGAAAGAAAACAGCGAAAACGTCGAGATTTCATACAAGACCAACAAAATCTCTGTTGTATTGCAACCATAAATCAATTAAATCAGGGATATCAATAACCACCACACCTATCAAACACCTAAATCTCATCAAGTAAACAAGCAAATATATATGCAACAATAGTCAATAAGGTAAGCAAAAAAGGGGGAAGATTTAACGATAAGTAATTGACTTCAATTTAGTTTTAAGTACGTAAACTGCAAGTGAAGTTTCAATTGAAGTTCAATATTACTAATTACGAGGCAACTGGAATGAAATGTAGAGGATATACGAGGAGGGACGGATTATGACAATCATATTGAATCACATCGTTTAGACAAAATTCGTAAAGTGTAGAGCACTTGAGCTGTGTCCAAGGAGATGCATCAATAACCAAACAGATGTTATTAACAGATCAGTTCATAGCTAGAACAAAAAAATAAGAATGTGATCCAAAAAAAAAAACTAGAAAACGCCACTTATAAAACGAGTCAAGATCATACAGATCTATTAATCAGATGATGCTTGTAGCCTGGATTGCACAATGGGACTAACAACAGATCATGCGCTGAAAGATATAAGTTGTCCGACAATAAACCACTGCCATCCCTCACGTCTAAAACCCTCAAACACAACCTGCCTCCCCCCACACATGAAGCCAAATTCTTCATCATCCTCTGAAAAATACCACATACCAAGCAGCAATAGCAGTAGAAGCTCCCATCGGAATGAAAGTGGGAACAATCTTATGAATCACAGTGAAGAATATAAAGAAAGAAAAAAGTAATCTTAGCGCAAATTGTACCACCACCAAACCGATATCAGCTGGAGCTTTTTTTCCCCGACTTGTAGTAGTCAAGGTACCACCGGACGAACTTCTTCAGACCCGTGTGGAGGTCGGTGGACGGCCTGTACCCGAGCTCTCGCTGTGCAAGGCTGATGTTCGCGTGGGTGAACTGCACGTCCCCATTGCGCGGCATTTTGAGCATCACCCGCTTCGCCTTCACCTTCAACAACTTCTCCAATATGCTCACGAGCTCGGTCACCGGTACCGGCGAGGTGTTCCCCAGGTTGAACACTCTCAACTGGGCAGCGCCGCGCTTCTTCCCACCGCTGCCGGTGCTCTTCTGCGCCGTGTCCAACGACGCCAGGCAGCCCTTCACAATGTCATCGATATACGTGAAGTCCCTGGCCACCGTCCCGTGATCCGGCCCTTCGAAGATAGGGATGCTCTTCCCCTTGAGTATATCCTTGGTGAAGAAGAAGTAGGCCATGTCCGGCCTCCCCCACGGCCCGTACACAGTGAAGAACCTTAAACCAGTAATGGAGAGGCCGTAGATGTGGTTGTAGGTGTGGGATATCTCTTCCCCGGCCTTCTTCGTGGCGGCGTAGAGGCTGGCGGGCTGATCCGTCCGGTCCTTCTCGGAGAAGGGCACCTTGGAGTTGAGGCCGTAGACGGAGCTCGAGGAGGCCCAGACAATGGCGGGCTGGGGATTGGCCGACTTGCAGGCCTCGAGCAGGCTGACAAAGCCGGCAACGTTGCTCTGAACGTACGACGCCGGGTTCCGCATCGCGTAGCGCACCCCGGCCTGGGCGGCGAGGTGCATGACATGGGTGAAGGCGACGACGTCGAAGAGCTTGCGGAGGAGGGCGGCGTCGTTGATATCGCCGTCGACGACGACGACGCCGGCGCGCTCAAGCAGCGCCTGCCGGCCCCGCTTGAGCGAGACGTCGTAGTAGCCGTTGAAGTTGTCGAGGCCGACCACACCGTCGCCGCGGCGGCGGAGGGCGGCGGAGACGTGGGTGCCGACGAAGCCGGCGGCGCCAGTGACGAGGACGGAGATCCCATGGCCGACTCGCCGGGGGCGTGGGCGGGCGGAGGAGCGGACCCGCTTCTCCCAGTCGATGCCGCCCCACTTGGCGGCGCTGCCTCCGGCAAGGGAGCGGCGGGCGGCAGAGGTCGGGGGTATGGATCGAAGGAAGAAGAGGGCGAGGAAGCCGAGGAAGACGAAGGACCAGAAGGCGAGCCTGGCCAAGGAGGAGTGCCATCGGATTCGGTGGACGTAGGAAGACTTCTCCATCTTGAACTTGCCCGGGGTGGGTGGGAAATCGTCCTGCAACATCCACCCTGAAAACGCAAACCCTAGCCCGATCGCCGCCGACTCCCTCCCGGCGGTCCTCGCCGGAGCGGCGTCGGCGGCGGCGATCAAGAAAGGTAAAGGTTGGAGCTTTTTGTTTTTTTGTTATGTTTTGGAGACAGGCGAGGGCGGGGGATGTGAATAAAATGGGGAGGAGGAGTGAGAAGTGGGAATGATTGACCTTGGATTGATTTGTTATTAGGGCTTGTTTATTTTTGGTTGTGATTTTGTATTTGAGTTTTATTTATTTTAGGCATTTTAGTGATAAACATGACACCTGTAATACTCACGACCGGAGTTAGTATTTTATAGTTAGACCATGGTTTAAGTGTTAATTTTAATCGAGTTAATTTTATAATATGTGTAGAGCTGAGGCCGGTTATGTATTATAAATCATAAGAGTCATATGTGCGATGATGTGGCTATCGAACCTTTTCGTAGGGAAGAGGGGTATTCGCCTGGCTTATCTACGGGTTAAAAATATTTGATTATGTTGAACAAGACTAGTACACCCTAAGTAGGAGGAGTATAAAGCCTATGAGAATGTACGAGAGTATGCTTAATTTTTTTTTATTTTAATAATAGACTGTAGAATTATTTTTAGGTCGAATAATACATTAAGATTCGTTACAAAATAATTTTGGTGAGTTATTATTCATATAGCAAGTCATTCTGATATTATGATGTGTATTATATTTTAGTAGATTTTTTAATATTATTTTAAAATTTATTTAGAGTTAATTGTTATTTTTAACTTGAATAAGATTTGAATCTAACCCTCCCACGACTTTCCCCGATTGGAGCAGAGTCCAACGCTGCCCATCCCGATATAATTTCTTTGCCCCACCGCTGACGACCCTATTTTGTCATTTTCCAATGAGCCAATGCCTCTATTGACCTCATCAACATAGTAGACTATTCGAGTTCGCTGGGCTGGTGCTAACGGTTTCTCATACCACCACCATCCCGCATGTTAGCCGCTGTTGGCAACAATTGCCAGAAAACCATTGGAAAACCCCTGAAAAAATAGCCAAAAACTACACAAAACCATTAGAAAACTAGATTCACTATAATTTGTCAGATCTTCCATTGAACTCATCCAGTCGAACCCGATTGAATTTTGGATGTTGATGAATGCCAAATTCAAACTCCGAGACACGCGACCAAACCCTAGTCGTCGTTGACTATTGACAATGCGTATAATTAACTCTAATTTATTTTATTAAAGGTAATAATTGTTAGCACAACATGATAGGATTGATGAACTGATGTGTTAGATATTTTTATTGTAATAAAAATATAAATTTACTTGATTGAAGTGTATTAAAACGAATCTAAGGAACTAATTAGGTGAACTAAGTAATTATTGTAATTTAATGCAATGTAGCGTAGGAAAACTTATGTGTGATTGATAAATGATATGATGTGTGTATGCTATAAGATGCTTAATGCATCATTAAGTTAGCGTGCATTAACTTTTAGTTTGATCTGTTGTAGGTAGAGAGTAGGAGCTCGCCGCTTAGGCGCTGGGATACGCTTGGAGCTTCTGCAAGGTCCGTTTAGGACTTTTCTTATTTTTCGCTCCATTCCATTGCATGTTTATTTTATTAATTGCACGACAGGTTAAGTGAAATTTTATCGGATCCCACTTAACTTGGGCCATTTAATCAATCAATTTTTTGGATTAATAACCCTCGAGGATGAGATCCCTCGAGTTTGATTTCGAAATAAGATCCACCCCATTTGCCTTTGGGCATATTATATAAATCCCTCATCAGACTTATATATAGTTTATCGAGTTTTCAGTGAGAGGCAAGAGATGAAAAAACTAGCTTGCGAATACCATGAGCAGGTGCACGTGCCAGTAAAAGTGGGATCTGGATTAGTGAGCTGGATATTCGAATCCCGAGGGATCCTGGCAACTCCCGTTTTAAGTTCCTCACACCCAGAGAGATGTGGAGGTTTATAGGTATTGTTTTACGTTCGGACTTGTAGTTCAAAAGGTGCTAAAGGCTACTGCCTGAGAACACTCGGCTTTCATGCTTAAAGACATGAGAATTATGGAGCAAAAGAGAGGGTTTGGATATACTAGTAGTCCTAAGGAACTAAGAAAATGATAAAATGCTGAGAGAGGCATTAGACCAGTCATTTTAGGATGTTATCGGGTTTGCAGTCCAGTGGCTCCTTAGTAGATGCCTTTGGAGTGTCCACGAGAAGCATATAAAGGTTTTCTTCAAAATAAGAGTCAGCTCTCATTTGAGAGTTTGTTATGTAGTTATATTTTTAGACCAGTAGGTGAGGATTAAATACTGGATAGGCTGGTTTGGACAGATGAGCAGTGACCTACCTTGCACATGCACACGCATGCTCCCGACAAAATGTTTATTTTGACTGTTTTGATTATTTTGTTATGTTTATTATGAAAATGAAATACTTGTGATGAAGATTTTTTGTATATGGAAATGGATAGTAATAATAGGATCTAAAATATACACTAATGTGTATACTGAACAATAAAAAATGGAAAAGTGAATAGAATGAACAGGTGGATCAAAATCCAAACGCAGAATATTGTAATGTGGCTAAATTAATAGTGTATGTGAAAGATTATGGTGTAATGAATGTATTTAGATTTTTATATTTATACATGTTGATTTAACATGGTGACACCCCTAATTGCACTTTTAGGGGGATTTTGTCAATTTTATTTTCAAAATTTTTATTGATTTAAATGTCATTATTTTTTGTGTGTACTGGTTGTCATATCATCCATGTAATGACATGTTAGGGTTCCATACATTCATCCATGCATAGTGATCTACATCTTCCATCTTGTGACACCGAGAGTTGATCTACTTGGGACCCATGATGTTCTGGTTTAGTATGTGAGAGAGCTGGATTCGGGGTGTCATATCTAATAATCTGATATAAGGCATCTAATTAATCTATATATTATTTCTTTAAATGTCAATAACAAGATTTATTTTATTTTGTTATTAGTTTATCCTTTTATATTTTTTTACATTAAAATGTAGAAAAGATAAAATCAATTAGTTGGTTCTAAAGAAAGTGTTTATTACTTATTCATGATTAATTTAAGCAAGTTTTGATTTTTCCATTTGGCTTCGATCTGATTTTGTAATTGGAGTTTGTTTATTTTAAGTAGTTGAAGGTATTAAGGGAAAATGTAATGATGTGGTAATAGATATGATTAATTACTCTATATATTTTCTTTAAACACAAATAACAAAGTTTATTTTATTTTATTATGAATTTATCCCTTTATTTTTTTATATTGAAATGCTAAAAAGATAAAATTAGTAATGTTACTAGGTATGAGAAAATATTTCTTAGTTATTCGTGATTAATTTAATTTATATTCAGTTTTCATTTTTCTTAAATGCTTGTATTTGATTTTATAAGTTGGGTGCAATGAAGGCTATAACAGCTAAGTTGCGGTTAATAAAGATCTTCAAAACACCAAACCATCTTTTTTGTGTACCGAAATGGGTTGACCGGGACTCCACAAATGGGGATGACTTGTGGCTAGGGGTGAAAGGCCAACCAAAATCTGATATTCCTGGTTTTCCTCGAAATCTATTTCAGTAGTGTGTATGATGTCAATGGCATGAGGTAGAGCACTCAATGGGCTAGGGTAGCCCCATTTCGCTTTACCAACCCTGGAAAACTCAGAACGCATGCCTAGATCGTTTGCGCAATCAGACTTTTTGGGTGCTAAGATTCAATGTCGAGAGGAAAACAACCTAGATCATATGCTAAGGTCCCTAAGCAATCACTTAGTGGAAAAGGAAGTGTTCGAGCGATGACAACTAGGAGGTAGGCTTGGAAGCAAGCATCCTTTGAAGAAAGCGTAATAGCTCACTTGTAACATCAATAGCTCGAGTGAGGGTTTTATAATTTTAATTGGTGAGTTTGATCATTATTTTCAGTTGAGTCAGTTTCAGAATATGCATTTTGAATTAAGGTCGGTCATGCGCTATGAGCCATGAGGGTCATGTGTGACACCCTGATTTCATTTCACCTAAGAACCTCCACACATTTCTAGGTTTGAGGAATTCAAAGGTAAAGTTATCAGGATCCCTCGGAAATGGAACGAACGCTCACCAAATCCAAAGCTCACTTTGACAAACACGTGCCCTATCTCAAAATGCAGTTGTCGATTTTTCCATGTCTTACATCTCACTAGAAAACTCGAGAAAATCATATATAGGACTGAGAATGGATTTATATAATAGGCTTGAAGGCAACTTGTAGTAGATCTTGTTTTCGAAATCAAACTCGAGTGGTTTCATCCTCGAGGGTTATTATTAATCACGGAAGTAAAAAAATATAAATAGCCTATGTTAAGTGGGGTATGATAAAACAATCACCTAACACGTCTTGTGATCTAGAAATTAAATTAGCAATGTAGTATAGCGATAAAAAGTGAGAGAATCCTAACGGACTTGTGATCTAAGCTCTAAGCTTGATGTCTCATCTACAGCGAGCTCGGACTCTGACATCTCTATACAATGCATACTCGTGGTGTGTGCTCACATCATCAATACATCTTAATAAAAAAAATAGTGCAAAACAAACTTACAACTAAACATCCAACACGTAAATCAATACATAATAAAACAAATAAATATTAAAAAATAATAACTAAATAAATAAATACACTCATGAATAAATAGATAAATAATATATATATATGAAAATAATAATATCCTAATCATAAAGTAATAATATAATTATGCTATTCAAATACATGATTAAACACGAATAAATATCATATATACTCGTGTAGTAAATATATAAATAATTAAATAAATAAATACACAATCATTCGATAAATAAATAAATAATAAACAATTAGTTAATTTTAATTAATCATGAATAATAATAGCATCATAGTTATCAAATATAGAATACACAATTAAATGCAAATAAATAATAACATACGTGCAACAAACAAATAGATAAGTAAATAAATAAATAAATACAATTTAATAAACATAAATAAGACTAATATCAATAAGTAAATATATCATTATTAATAACAAATAATCATGTAAACATTTATCATATATGATAAACATATAAATAAAAATAAATAATAATAATAAAAAATAAATAAATAAGCTCATAAAATCCAAAATATGATAAATAATATGAATAAATATCTAAATTAATGTTAGAGCTCTGATCTTGCCATGTGGCACGATTTCCATGTCTAACAACTTGTGACCTAGCGAGATCACCTATGGGTATATATATATATATATATAAACAAAAAGCTCAGTTCAAGACCGTCTAAAGTTAAAACTAACTTGAGTTCTAAGTGACCCTTTAGGTAGGAATCGATACAAGAAGGCTAAATGGGCCTCGAGCCCTCAACTTAATCGGGTGAAAACCTACGACTCAATCAAGCTGGGCCCACTGGGGTATAATCCATTGATCCAAAGTCCCTATGATGCAGGCAAATGAGATATCCTAAAAATTTTAAACGGATACTAAACGGTGCAGTGGCCTAAATCTAGGCATAAAACCCTGTCTAGCTCATAAGAATCATATATATACTTCGTGTATACACTGATAACTCATGTTCTATTATTATATAGCTGAAGTTATCATCTTCATATCGCACATACTCAGCTACCATACATGCTCATACAACCATCTGAGAACCAACCTCATGGTTTGAAAATTGGTATGGCTCGAGTTTGCTTGAACCGACTCGTGATTGGCCCGAAGTAGGCAAATTACAAGTGGGTAAAACCCTAACCCGTTACTGAATTTTACATCATATGTACTCAAGTATATGATGATAACATCGATGACGTAGCAGCAAAATGAGTTATAAGAGTATATTAGAGTACACCTATTTTTTTTTTTTTTAATAGACCGTAGAATTAAAATTAGATCGTTTATTGTATTAGGATGCATAATTTATTATTTTTGGGTGGGTTAGTAGTCTTAGAGTATGTCATTCGACTTATATATAATTATTTTATTTTATAGTATTTTATTATATTTTATTTTATATTTTTTAGAATTTATTTATTATTATTGACTTGAGTTGAGAGTGAGTAAGTTTTATTTATAAAACTAACCCTGTGGGTTTCCAACCTTTCTTCCCATGTGTCTCCCATAACCCGACCACCTTACCTCCCCTCTCCCGACGTTGCCGTCACTAGCATCCACCGTCATCAACCACCACCCTTCCCTCTTCCCTCCTCCATCCCTTTCCCTATTTTCCCTTGGAGGTCAACCACCCACCTTCCCTAGTCGACGCTTTCCCTTGTCATCTTGGAGCGCCGCCGCCGGCCACTTGTCACCACCACCTCCCTCATCTCAGCCAGCTCCCTTCCCAACCAAGCCCTTCCCTTCCTCCATCCCGTTCCCCTCCTCCTACACTCTTCGCCCTTCCTCCCTATTTGTTTGGCCGCCACCGGCAGCCCATCACCACTAGCAGCCAATTTTTGTAAGTCACTGCCACCTCCTATTACCATCCTACCCTAGTCCTAGCCTCCCTCCTCGCCAATTTCAGCTACAATCACCACCCTCAGTGGGCAGCAACGTCGCTGATTCAAGTCCAAATCATTGTGAGATGTTTATCGCTTCTCAAATTTTATATTTTTAATTTATTTTCATCATTATGCATATCATCCATACTTTCTAGGAATTTATCATGTTTTTGTTGATATGTAAATTTTATAAATTTGTGATAATTAGTGGTTGATTAAATAAATTCTTCATGTAATTAGGAATTGATAAGGATTAATTATAATTCAAATTATTTGATTATGAAATTTAATAGAATATTGATGATGTTAAAAAAATTGTGAAGTTAGGTATTGGGGTGATAATTGTGTAGGTTAATTAATTATTTGATTAGAAAGTTAAGTTAGAATGAGGATTGCTATGAGAGGACAATAAATTTAGAAATTGAGATGATAACATAAGGATTGATTCGAATAGGGATTCTTTGATGAAATTAAGGAATTAGAACTGAATATATTAACATGTTAGTGATAATAACTCATCATCAACACCGGAATTCAATTACGAGTAGGAGCCCTACCTCATTATTTATCAGGCTATATGCTGACAAGTTATATTAAAGATTATGGAAGGATTAGAGTTATTCTTAGTTACTTATTTTGTTGTCATGATTTGGTGTGGAAGTAGTTATCATTATAGCTATAAATAAGATATATAAGAAATGAACTAATTCTCGGGGTAATTAAATGTATGTAGGCTTTAGTAATTGCTTATATAGCTTAGGATTTCGAAATTGTTGAAATGATGGTTAATAGAAGTAATAGTCAATTATAGTTAGGATGGTTGGATTATTTATGAACTTGTTATGTTAAATTATGAATGAAGACATATGTAAGTATAAAGTTGGGAATTGTGCATGAATTGAGAATTCATGAATTAGTTAGTTATGTAGTAACAATAGTTATTTCTTCCACATGTTTTGTTATGTCTTCTATTTGGACTGCTTGTGATTATGTAGGTATTTATTCATTGCATTCATACATTATATGGCTATCCTGAGCATTAGCATTTACTTTGACTATGTAGGTACAAAATATGAGCTCGCCGCCTAGACACGTGGCTTCGCTTGGAACCTTCTACCAGGTCCATTTAAGACTCGCCCCTGGTTTATCGTTTATTCTATTGTGATTTATTTTATTGATTGCAAAATAGGTTAAGTGGTGTTTTATTAGATCCCACTTAACTTGGGTCATTTAACCGATAGTTTTCTGGATTAATAACCCTCAAGGATGAGATCCCTTAAGTTTGATTTCGAAAACAAGATTCACTGCAATTTGCTCGAGTCTATAATATTAAATCTCTTCATATGCCTCTATATAATTTTATCAAGTTTTCAGTGAGACAAGTAATGGTAAAATCAACTCTCATGTACCATGAGTGGGTGCACATACTAATCACAACGGGCTCTAGATTAGTGAGATAGTTGTTCTATTCCCAAAGGATCCTGACAACTCCGCATTTTGAGTTTCCCCATGCCTAGAGAAGCGTTGAGGTTTACGGGTACTATTTAGTGGGCATATAGTTCAAAGGGTACTGAAGGTGACTGTCTTAGAGTATTCGGTCTTCGTACTCAGAGCTAGGAGAGATATGGAGGAAAGAAGAAGGCTTAGGATATATTAGTAACCCTGAGGGATAGAAAAGAAAATGAGAAAATGCCGAGAGATGCATCAACAGGCCAGTCAGTTCAGGATGTCGTTGGGTCTGCAGCTCAACGGCTCCCCAATAGATGTCCTTATGAGAGTTCAGCAGAAGTTATATATGATTTCCTTTAAAACAAGAGTAAACTCTCATTTTTCAATTTGTTATAGTTATTTTTGGACTAATAACACTCGTTAATAACACTTTCTTTTATATATTTGTAGGAAAGAAATAAGATTTTGATATGTCAACTTGGACATAGGAACAATAACTACTATGTGCACACATAAAATCTAACGCGATATGTGTTTAGATTGTTGTGTTTTAATTATGATGTATCAATTTATCATATGATATAGTAATTGAAAATGATATGACGGATATAACAAAAATGACAGATGAAATGAACACACGAGTCAAGACCCAATTCATATTTTGTGATTTTATTATTATGAAAACTATGGTATGTTGGAAATGGAGATTTTGTCTTGTTTGGTAATAAATATATTGGTATTTGATAGGTTGACCCCTTATTACACTTTTAAAGATAATTTTGTACATTTGATTTTAGAAATTTTATCAATTTTATCATAATTGTTTTTAATGTTAATTATATGTCATGTTATTCATGTAGAATCTATTAGGGTTTCTTGCATCTCATAGTAATATTTATTTTCTATTGTAAAATGCCGAGAGTAGATTTATTCGACTTAGGTTCAGGTTGACTGATCTCATAACATTCCAATTTGATTCGCGAGTGAACCCAATTTGAAGTGTTACATCAATTGTCTAACTCTATTGCACTGAAAATACATTAGGGTTCAAGTGATTCATAGAAGCGATGAGACCTTGAAAATTGCTTTTTCAAGTGCCAGTAGCGGGATGTTTATTAATCAGGGAAGGCTTTGGGTGACAACACCTGGAGATATAAAAAGCGAGAATGCTGACATGAGAAACCGAGAAATCCTGTGAAAAATACGATCGCCTGCCAATGGACGGTTTTATGCGTTCAGTCAATCTATGAAGAGTGAAGAGTGAATCGGTTCCTGAGGAACCCTGAACCCCAGACCTAGGATGGAGTAGAAAAATTCCTTTCAACCTCCTCGATCTTGTCTGCCAGTCGAATCTCGATCCTATTCGTGAAAAAAAATTGCACCACTTCTCTCGAAGTTACAGGTTATATTTTGACAAGTTACTGAGTAATAAATAGGCTCCTATGTTCAGCCTTTGACTTGATATTGTCTATAACTATCAAAGTTAAATCTCGAGCTTATTAATGAGAAAATCGCTCTACTTCTCTCGAAGTTATGGGGGTTATTCAGTGAGTAATAAATACGCTCTCCTGATAAACATAAAAAAGTTAATATTCTAATAATAGATCCGATTAATTAAGCTTTTTTTAAAAAATTTCAATAACAAGATTTATTTATTTGTATTAATTCACACCTTTATATTTTCTACACTAAAATAATTACTCATGCAATCGGTTGTGAGTAATTATTTTTATATTAATTTAGACCTTTTTGTTTTTTGAAAGTGTTTATCTTTTGATGTTTGTTATAAGAGTTAGTTATATAAAGTATAAAAGAACTTAGAAAAAAAAGACAAACAAAAAAAGAAGAAAAGATTAATTAACCCAAACGGAAAGCCTTATAAAAAAATTTCCCATAACTTGGTAAGATAAGGTTGTATGCTTGATAGGGCATCGTATAAGGTATTATCTATATTTATCTAATTAATTTTACGTAAAAATTCGATTGTCCACCATCAAAATGGCAGCGGTCGAACATGTTTAAAATATTACCGATTGAGGGATTAAACCCGTTGAACCAAATATATCCGTTCCACTTTAAAGCCAGAAAATTTGGCCTCGTCATTAATTAAAAAAACTAGCTCTTTTAATTATAAGATAATATTCTAAATTGTAAAGATTGTTTTGTAGAGTTTAAATTATATTAATATATTATAGAATAAGGCAGCATCATTATTAATAATAATAATAATAATAATAATAAATCATGAACGTCAATTGCAATATGATCATCTTAATTGCATAGAGTTTTTTTTAATAATGTTATGGCCAAGTTTATTATTTCATCATGACGTAGCCAAATTCGGCCACATCATAAAAATATAAAAGCTTAACAAGCTTAATAATTGGTAAGAGATCAAGATATTATCATTTTTTTAAAAAGAGTAGAGGTTTAAGTGATAAGTTTGATTATTTGAAAGGTTAGTGACTTTAAAATTTACTTGGTGGAAAAAATATACAATTTTTTAACTGCTTAGCACTTACCATTTTACTTCTCAAGTCCACGTTATTTTATATACAGGAAGCTTTTATAATAATATAAATTCCTAAATACTTATTTCATGTTCAATTTGGTATGCATGAAATATACGTAGATGAAATAAAAATTTTAAATAGTCAACTTTATTAAAAATATAATATATGTATATATTTTTTTAAAAAAATTAGTATAAGTATTTTATATTAATATCATCTAAATTGGTCACTCATATACTTTTTTCACATGTAAAATTTTTTTTCTATATTTTTCTTATCCCTTGATATAAGAAAATGGGAGAAGTAATCATACCTAATTTAGACGTAAAATGATTTATTTAAAATAATATTATATAAAAAATATATTAAATATATATACTTTTAAAAAGGTTGAATATTTTAAAATTTTTATATTACTTACACTAGTTAACCAAATGAACCCTACATAAAATAAAATAAAATTACATTACATTGCACCCTCTTTCTGGAAGGACCCTTTTTCCACCCTCAATAGTTTTCTTCTTCTTGTTTTTTTTTTTTTGGAGTCACACCAAATGTTTTTTCTTTTTGAGGCAGCGGTTATAGTTTTGTTTATGAGGTAGGAGCGAGTGAAAACAGAATCTCTTTGGTGGGTGGTGAGTCACGTTTCAAGCAATTCAGCATGTGGTGTTTCGTTTCCCAAGGTTACGTTTGAACATTGAAGTTAGTAAGAGAATTAAACATAAATTGTATTAGGAAATGTGGGGAGGCGGGATCACATTGTTAAATTGTATCTTTTTTGACCTGGGTGATCGTCCTGTGGGCGAGTCTAAGTCTATTTTTCTTCCGAGTCAAGCTCAGCGCAATTAATTTTGAGTTCAAATTTAAATTAAAAAGTATTCAAATTTGGCGCGTTTGATTTGAGTTCAAATTAATTTCAAACGAATTTTATTTGTATATATTAATATTTTTTATATAATTTATTTTAAATTTTAATTTATAATTAAAATATATAAATTTTAATATAATTATACATAAATGATAATTAATCATACATAAATTTATTTAATTTTGATATCATATAATAATATTTTTATAATTTAATTATATTTATATAAATAAATTTAAGATAAACATGATCAAATTTTATATATTTTAAATAAAGTATTAAGTTTTGAGACAAATCGAATTATACAGGTTTAAGTTCAGGTCCAATTTGTTTAGTATCGAATTAAACTTTAAATTTTTTTAAATCAAGTATCGAATCAAATCAAATTTAATCAAACTTTAAACAAAATAGATCATAGAAGTCCTGCTCTAATGAAGATAAAGAGGATTGACCGTGACTACCTCTCGTAATATTTTTGTTCGTTTTGTATGGATGACGATGGGTACTCTCGAAGTTGGTCATGTGTTCAGACTTAATATCATCGATAATACCGAATTTAATGGGGGAGACTTGATTAGATGAACATTAAATAGATCAGGTAAGATATTAGCGTTAAGATTATGACCTGCCACGGCTCCATATACTTTGTAACCTAACCAATATGTCCCAAATGTTTGATTAACGTAGGCACAAGATTCATATATATATATATATATATATATAGTGACAGGTTTTAAGGGATTCAGCTGTTGTTTAGATTTAGAGAAAAAGAAAGAAAATGTAAGGAAAATGTACTTTTATCACATTTTACTTTGATCGGTTTGTAATAAAATATGAAAAAAGAAATATGTTTTCCATTGCAGTGAAATCCTCTTCACAAATTATTTTCTTATAAAAATATAAGGAAATGATAGAACGTGAGAATAGTGTTTAAAAATAAAGTTTCTAAATAAACACATGAGAGAAATTTTATTTTATTTTATTCTAAATAAACAAATTAGTTAAAATTCGAAAAGAGTAAATGCTCTAACTTTTATTATTATAATAATTTGATAATTTACCAAAGATAATATAATGATAAAAAATAAGCAGCAGTATGCATTTTTTTCCTATGCCTTTTCTAAAAAGTTCTTGTAGAGATGTCAATAGAAAATAATGCAATGAAATGGACCTACATTATGCTATTAGCTTTGCAACTCAGAGAGTATTAGATCTTGGACCCTGATACAATGGCTAATATCATCTACAGGTTGTTTGTGTCCCTTGGATGAGTGGGTGTGAGCATTAAATTAAGGTTTGCTTTAAAAAAAATCGAATGTTTTCATAGAATATTTCTTACTAAATGGGAAAAACAGACTCTCAAAGCGGCAAAGAAAATGAAAAAAATTGAAATTCCAATACTCTGCATGTTTTTCGTTCAATTACGCAAATAACATATAGGAAATTTTTACACTATGCAAGGAACTGCAAAGCAAATTATATATTCTCGCCAAGATGCCATGGCATGAAGGACCATTCTTAGAGAGAGATTCTAATTTTGTAGAGAAAATTTTATTGAACAAAAGATAAGACTATAATCATCTGATAGCATAGAAATGAACTCTAATTAAATGAGGAAATATACTATAAATTTTTTTTTTTTTTTGTTCTTTTCATTGGTTACATCTACTTTCCATCGGCAACTTTTGGCTTCCCATCTATTAATAAGAGTATATTGATTGCCATCATCTTGTCCATTGATAATTTTTGCGGCTCTACCCTCCACAAGTTCTCAAACAAATTCCAGAAAGGTTACCAACTTATGTTGCTCAAGTCATTACAGACCATATATAAGTACACGCTCAGCCAAATTTTAGCCTTAAGAATACACTCTTCAAGTATCTATTACAATATTCATGACCGGAAAAAAAAATCAATGCTTTGTGAATTGTTGGAGTACCTCAAAGTAATCCGGAAAGGTTTTCCGGGTGCATCCTGGATCTTTGATGGTGACAGGAACATCACTGCAGGCTGCAAGAGAGAATGCCATTGCCATTCTGTGGTCATCGTATGTGTCTATTGATGTTACCTTCAAGTTTTCTGGCGGAGTTATAATACAGTAGTCAGGGCCTTCTTCCACGGTTGCTCCCAACTGAAAATTGATTACATAAGGAACATTTTTAATAAGAAAAAGGCTTTAGCTCAAAATGTTTGGAGAACATGTTTCTCATAAAGAATATTTGATTCTTGCCTTTATTAGCTCAGTGCAAATGGCAATCATACGTTCAGTCTCCTTTACTCTCCAGGATGCAACTGAAGATATAACATGCGTATTTGATTTTTAGAAAACTGGAATGGACAAGCCTAGCAACTTCGAAGAAACTAGATGCAAAGACGACTCACCATCTCTAATGGCAGTTGGACCATCGGCAAAGAGAGCAACAACTGCAAGAGTCATGGCTACATCCGGCATTTTATTCATGTTAACATCTATTGCATGCAAACGTTTCCCTGTCAATCGATCCAACCGTGGACCAGTAACAGTGACACTGGTCTCAGTCCAGGTTACTTTTGCACCCATTTTCTCAAGCACTTCCGCAAATTTGACATCACCCTATAAATATATTGAATTATCCAGTGATAAGTTTACAAAGAAATTGAATCTTCCAGCTAGATGAACCAATTTAGGGATACCTGCAGACTGGTTGTACCACACCCTTCCACAGTCACAGTACCACCAGTAACGGCAGCACCAGCTAGAAAATAACTGGCACTTGATGCATCACCTTCAACATAAGCATTTCCAGGAGATCTGAGGGATGTACCATAAAGTATCATAAACTTTGTACCAGCTCAAGTAATATAAAACGATTCTTAAGAAGTATCGAAACTCACTTGTACTTTTGACCACCACGAATGAAAAATCTCTTCCACTCAACATCATGCTCCACAGAGACCCCAAACCGTTCCAATAGTTTTAGTGTCATCTCAACATAGGGAACTGAAATTAGCTTATCAGCAATCTCGATTTCCACATCTCCAACAGCTAAAGGAGCTGACATGAGCAATGCCGTTAGATACTGACTACTAACAGATCCAGACAGCTTCACCTGCAGAAGGTAACTTCTAAAGATAAGCTCATAGCATAATTATGCCTTTCAAAACACTCTGTTAAAATTAAAAAATTCAGGAAAAAAAGACAATCACTAAAACAATAAATTTCCGCACAAGGAACACATAAAGTATGGGAAAATAAACAGTAAATCCAGTGATCATCTCCATAAGATCTAAGTAACTAGTTTCAAAATAAGTCACTTCCAAAAATATAAAAGAAGACCATCCATTAATGTCATAAAAAAACCAAACTAGGGCAATGTCAAAGATCATAAAACTCACCTTTCCTCCAGGAAGCCCACCATTTGCGTTGACAGAGACAGGGGGACAGTTAGTCCCCAATGTACACTCAACTTCCACACCCAGCTGCTTCAGGGCATCAACCAAGTCACCAATTGGCCTCTCCCTCATACGCGGGACTCCATCAAGAATATATCTGCTCCATCAAGAATATATCTCCATCACTGATTTATTTCATTTAAGAAAATGAGGTATAGAAACAAACCTTGCTTTTCCACCAGCAGCCACCACTGCAGCTGTTAAAGGACGCATGGCAGTGCCAGCATTTCCAAGAAAAAGTGTAACCACATCAGAGGACACAGTGCCAACAGGAAATGTTCCACCACAACCATGCACAACAACTCGTTTCAGATCATTGTCTTCTTCCAGATTAATGCCAAGAGTTCTCAGAGCACCCAGCATATAGTGAATATCTTCACTGCTAAGAAGGTTATCCACGATTGTTGTCCCCTAAAATAATTTAAGAAAAGATCACCAAAATCAGTGGCTAGAATTATGATACTGCGCGTGAGAAATTGGCAGATTGGCTTTCTGGCATTTTAATTGTTGACTTGTTTCCTTTTTCGATTAAAGCACACAATTAATCATATCACATTGCCGATCTGGGTATCTTTTTAATTTTCAGGGACATCAACAGGTGTTGATTATGGCGATAAAGTCCTCAACAATGTAATAAAAAAAAACTCCAAAAGTCTCTGCAGAGTGCTGTGAATCAAAGTAACAATGCCCATGCTTATTTTCAAACATACAACGTAAAGTGACAAAAGGAGCAACTAGTTTCACTCCCTCTAACTTCATTAATGCCCGACTAAGAATAATTTGATTTTATTGCTAGGACTATCACACATTAGGGAAATGACTTATCATAAAGGAAGTATCTCACACTGTTAGTGAGCTTAAATGGTGTACATTTATTTGACCATTTTTTAAGTCAAATGCCTAAATAGTAAAGCTTCATCGGAGCAAATTATGGCGCATGAAAGCATGACTCCACAATAAGAGCACACATGAGCATAGAGAAGTGAGGCATATAACATGAATAACATGAATGGTTCATACTCTACAAAGTTGACAGTTATATTCAAAGTGCTATTAATGTTCTGCGTAAAAATAGAGCATAGAAGCTTTATTCCCTTCGACATCCTCCAAGTGATAACTTCTTTATGCTCTTGTGATCGAGATCCAACTTGTGATATCACATCTCATCAACGCATTCTGCCATCCATACAAGGATAACTTCTATCTCAACTATTTTTAAATTTATTACACCAGCTACCAATAAGCCACCAAAAAAATTAATAAATAAATACTGCCTCCAATTAAACCCATCATGAACAGCTCTTATAAGTTTTAAAGTAATTAAGCATTCTGCTTGTATATAGACGCCATCAATCCACACAACTAGGCGTTGAAGAACCTAAGCATACCATGAAGAGCTAAAAACCCGCATGAATCCAGAGAATCTAAGCCAAACGAAGAGCAACAGCTACTCCACCCAAATCAATTGAAGCCAAGCGTACAAAGAAATTAACAACAACTCATCCCTATCAAATCCAAAAGACTTCAACCCAAATACCCAAACTTTCATACAAGCAAACATATAAGGATCCACGAAAAGAGCGGAGAGAAACCTCACCTCGGCAAGAGCCGCAAGGAGCAAAATCCGATTGGACAAAGACTTCGACCCGGGGAGCTTGACAAGGCCGGAGATCTCCTTGATCGGCTGCAGCACAATCTCCGGCAGCGCCGAAGGCTTCTCTGTGGCGGCAAC